>JAJLSF010000356.1:0-52427 GCA_030567395.1 Citeromyces hawaiiensis
GTACTGTGGTCTACCGTAGTCTGTGGTCCCTTTTTGGCAATGATGTTCTTGAAGCACGAAGGCTTTCTATATAGAAAGAAAGGGCTATGAGAGATACCCGGTCTGCATCTACTGGTTCTCTTGCTGTGCACAAGTCCTGACAAATGCACACATCCTGCATATGCATCGCAAATGTGAGTTAACGGTCAACTAACCAATAATAGTCGAATATACTTTACACTAAAACCACTAGCCAGCAAGGGGATTTACCGGGATGCATCGTAATTGCAGTTTAGCCTTTATGAATGTTCGGCACGGCCAATTGACCGCTTCCCATACAGGTTTAGTAGTCGACAGTGGCGACACGTGCCAAATCCCGACAAGTGTATTCGTTTCACTGCAGGATGCATGCTGTAACAACGGCATTAAAGTATTGTGAAAAAGATTGCGGAGGGTGAGGGTGACTGTCCCAGAGGCCAAATGGACTGAGGTTCTAACTACCTGAATCTCCGAGCCAAGTCGAGATATGACTCTTTTTGGTAGTGTTATATATACTACAGAGATTTCCCTCTCGGAAAAGTGGATAAGCCTTTTCCTTGCAAAGGCAGATTAAGCTCCGCAATAGAAGAGGAATCGTGCATTATCGTGAATAACGAGAAGGTTTATGCCAGATGGACTCTTCTGAGCCCCAGACTTGAGCATTTATTTTTTGAAAGAGGAAATGGAAGTTGTCAGACAGGGTGAGCTCTATTAAGCCGCAAGTAATTGGTCTAGAAAAGTGCAAGGACATGTACAAGTCAATTATTTTGTACGGTATACCTCATAAGGATTCCACCAAACTAAATACCTTTGTATGAAACTCCTTCTTAAGGGAAACGCGTCATGAACGAGCGGCATGCCACTACCCGAACAGATGAGTTCAGCCCGTCAAAACATCGCTTTGATGTATATTGACCCCGTGTGACTCGAACTCGGGGTAACTTGTTTCGGACCTAGCACATCTAGTGTCCGGATGCGACAATTTTCACGTGCCAACAAGGCCCACCCACCTCTTTCTGCTCTGATCTATTCTGCTCTCCTGTAGGTGACCAGAGTAATGGACTCTGTTACTGCTGCCCTTACTACTGGCTATATAAAACCACTCATACTGTAGTCTAAAAGAAACACAACACAAACCTACTTTTGTTCCGCCTTTCCGCGAAATGCCCCACGCAACCGCCCTTACCTCTAATGCCATAGCCAACTGAAGCTCTCTCCTGCCTAATGCTGTCACTTCCACTCAACCCCGCGGAGGATTTTTTTTTTTTCACTTCAAGATTTTTATTAATTCGCGATCTAACCATGCCTTTTTATATAATAGCCTACACTGACCTTGATACCTTCCTAAAATACCTATCTATATATTAGGTACACCAGACGATCCTTAACTATCTCACCTTGGCGATTATGGGGAAAAACCCTCATGGGTGCTCGTCTTTGCCTTGTCCGAGCATTGTGAGACTCCTACTCACGGAAACCCCCACGGAAAATATCTCTTCGAGATGATATATATTTTTTTGGCTGTTTCTTATTGGCTGTAAGAAATCAGTGTGCCTCGGATTTGAACTCACGTCTCTTTTTCTGGACAGCCTTAAACCGCTGCACGGGTCCACACCCTTACACCCCCGGAGAGATGCACTCCATTAAAACTTCCAAACATCTGTCAAACATGTTGAACCAAAAATTCGCCCGTGGGCTCGCGCGTGCTGGACAGACTATCCAGAAAAGGTCGCTGTCGATCCACGAGTACCGTTCTGCCGCTCTATTGAACTCTTATGGAATCAAGACCGCTAAGGGAGATGCTGCTACTACCGCTGAGGGCGCTTACGATATTGCCAAGAAACTCAACACTGAGGACCTCGTTATTAAGGCTCAGGCGCTCACCGGAGGTCGTGGAAAGGGTCACTTCGACAATGGACTTCAAGGCGGAGTTAAACTTGTAGACTCTGCTGAAAAAGTTCAAGAGTTGGCTGGAAAAATGCTCCACCACAAGATCATCACTAAACAAACTGGACCCGCCGGTAAGGAGGTTACCGCTGTTTATGTGGTGGAAAGAAATTTTGTAAGAACTGAAGCATATTTGGCCATCCTTATGGACCGTGCTAATCAGAAACCTATGATTGTAGTTTCATCTCAAGGTGGTATGGACATTGAGGGAGTTGCCGCTTCTAACCCGGACGCCATCAAGAGTTACTCTATCGATTTGGAAACGGGCGTAACTCCAGATCTGGCTAAAGAGATTGCATCTCAACTCGGGTTCTCGAAAAAAGCCCTAAAAGAGGCTGCATCCACCATCACTAACCTCTACAAAGTCTTTAACGAGAGGGACTCGACTCAGATCGAAATCAACCCCATCAGCGAAACTGTAGACCACCAGGTGCTGTGTATGGATGCCAAGTTCGCCTTTGACGACAACGCCTCTTTCAGACAAGAGGAGGTTTTTTCATGGAGAGACCTTACTCAGGAGGACCCCGATGAGGTGGCTGCTGCGAAATCGGGACTCAATTTCATCAAATTGGACGGTAATATCGGGTGTCTTGTAAACGGTGCAGGTTTAGCGATGGCCACTATGGATATCATCAAGCTGTACGGAGGTGCTCCTGCTAATTTCCTCGACTGCGGTGGTGGAGCTACCCCGGAAACCATTGAGCAGGCTTTCAAGTTGATTTTGAGTGAAAAGAACGTTAGCGGTATCTTTGTCAACATTTTTGGAGGTATCGTGAGATGCGATTTTGTAGCTCAAGGTTTGATCGCTGCTACAAAGAGTCTAAAACTCGATATCCCCGTTGTCGCCAGGTTGCAAGGAACCAACCTCGCTCAGGCTCAAGATCTGATCAAGAACTCGGGTTTGAAGATCTTTGCCTTTGAGGACTTGGACCCTGCTGCTGAGAAAATTGTCCAGTTCAGTGATATCGTGCAGAAGGCTAGAGCTATCGATGTGGATGTCTCGTTTGAGTTGAAGAAATAGGCAGAGTCAATATAATATTCGAGCAAAGCGATAGCTTTGCGTGTAAGCTTGAATTGTGGATAATATTTTCTTGTAATCACAGTCACGATAGGTGGATTTCCGCCTCGTTGAAAGAAGCTTGTCTGCTGGAAGCTTATCGTGGTTATTGGTGACTCCGTAAACCTCCATTTGATAGAGAACCGTGGGAGCAGTAATGACAGGAGCCTTCAGGTTCGAGGAAGAGCAAAGGCTCTGAAGTTTCCTTAATAAAGGGCTACACAACTGAGCACGACTGCGATTATTGTACCGGTACGACCAACCAGGAAATGAAGGAGAATCAAGTCACTACAAGCTGATCGACCGTTCTTCCTCTTGGAAGGCGAATCAGTTCAAGGGTTTCCTACGGGTTCCTACGGGTATGTGAAGTATTAAGAGAAATTATCACAGCTGGCTTGAAATGTTTCTTTGACAAACAGAACAATATGACCTTTATAAGTTCTGCATTTTCTCTCGAAGAGCATCTCCTTAAAAGTACCCAAGTTTTATCCTACAAATTAAGCCATAAGAGTTCCATTACACCAAAGTAACTTATACGAAGGACTCTTTTGGGGTATACTTCAACCGGTCAAAATTTGATGTGTATTATAGCTGCCGCTTGGTTTCCTGGAATCAATACATACAGGCTTGGTCCGTTATACTATATATTTTTGACAGTCATCACAGCGTGATGGGAGAGTTATTGTGACCCGTATGCCAACGCCCAATATCAACACAACTACTACGGCATAGTCCCTCCATGAGACCAGCCACTTATGCTTCTCTATCTTTCTTGGGCTGCATTCAAAGTGACTTCACCCCAGTATTGAAGTTCTGCAGAACAAAACCATCAACTGAAGCGGAAATCGACTATGCCAATTTTATCAAGGTTTGAACCAATCCAACTCATGTACGGCGAATCATAAAGTTATCAATTTCAGCGTGGAGATGCTTTACAGTCTTGTGTGTGAAGTATTTCAGGTCGAAGGAAACTTTACCCTGACCTAGTCGTAAGTCGCATCACATATCAAATCCCAATAAGAATGCATCACAGTGTAGCACATCCCCAAATCTTTAGGCTGGTAGATCGAACTAAATTTCATTTGGCAGAAGGAGTTGCTAACCCGGAAACTGTGATCCCCATTGCAATTATGGGAACTGTAGCCATTGGGTTTGCCACTTCTTTCTGCTACTCCATAGCCATGTTTTTCAGTATCCACAACCTAGACGCCATCTACGCCTCCAACACAGGCGTCCCCATCTTTGATATCTACCTACAAGCGTTGGGCAACAGAGCAGGCGCCATTTGTCTGGGAGTATTGATCTTTTTAACCGCTTTGGGATGTAATATCGCTTCCCACACTTGCTATTTCTTTATGTTATGCCCCATAAGGCTTACTAACCCCGGAGGTGGTTCTGGGTTCTGGAAAAAGAACAAGCTGGATCTGCTTATATACGTTTTTGAAATTAAACTTCCTAAATAGGTCAACCATATATACACATTACATTTACGATCAAGACTAGATAAAGAAATCAGTTGTGAACAAAATATATATAGGTCAGACTTAAGTGGAAAGAACCGCATTCATAGCTTCGCCTTCATGATAGCTGTTCTGATTTGTTCTGGTTTTTGAACTCTCCTAAATAGCATTCCCTGACATCTATTAAGAAAAATTTAAGAGACGTTGGGAGGGCTCTCGGTTTGTCTTTATGCGGGATTTACGCAAGTTTTTGTTCTTGTTATTCCCCGATTTACATACATTAGACATACATATATATGAATTTGAGATCTGGTTGCCCTTTAGTTACATCTTTGATCTTTGCGCTTACAAAAACAGGACATTACCGCATACGAAACATCATCTTCATCTCCCCCGGAATAGTTATATATATATATAGGGCCAGGAAAAATTTCAGCATACCTCCCCTTATTATTGGTACCAGATTTTCCACGGCAGTACCGGCTTAATTCTGAAGATTTTAGCCTTCAGAAGTGACACCGGTACTACCATGGGCGAAATGCCAGCTCATGGAGCTGGCAACTACAATAATAATAATAAAAAAAAGCTAGGGTCAGTAGGTGTAGGGGTTTTCTTGGCCTGGGCGAATCATCCAAGACAATCAATCCAGTAGGCCTCCCAGAGTGATTATCCTGAATGATTTCAAAACGGCCAACTTTAATGTTTTTTTGTGTATGCCTCTTTTTTTACCGTTTCTTTTTTTAGTTTCTTTTCTCGGTTTCTTTTTATCGTCTCTTTTTTTGGTGTCTTTTTTTGTGCCTTTTATTATCCAAACTTGATGGGGCGTCCCCCGATCAAGAGCAGATATGAAAAAATAGTTTTTTTTTATGCTTGTAGAATGTAGTGAGAGATGGCTGATCGAGTGGAGCAATTTCTTTCAAAATGCATAGCTCTGCTCTTTAAAAAACACACATCATTCGATGGAAGAGTTGTGCTTCTCTTTTCTATGAAAAATACTCATCTATGTACTCTTATCCGTTGTTGTAAAAATTCAATCTATTGGTTTTGTGTGTCTGTGCCCATCGAGTTTTACACGACCTTTTACTTTTCTCATTTTTTGACGTGAAAAAAGTACAACTGTGGCAAGAAGTGAGGTGCGTCAGAACACGAGTGTTCGCTCTCATCTGCGTGTTCTGTTTCTGAAACCCGTGTTTTGTTTTAAAGCGTGAGTGTTCTTTTTCAAAGGGTGGTCTAGAACACTTCGAACACTTCGAACACTTCATTTTACAACTTTTATTTATAATTCTATAAATCGGATAATGTTTTCCAAGCCGTAAACAAAACATCAAAGATTTACCAAAAAACTTCACAGAATTTAGCACAGGAAGCTTGGTTGAGGATAAAAGCTTGTTGAAAAGAGAGAGAACTTGGGAGATCTTTATGTTTTTGAACTTATTAATGAACTACAAAAGCCATAGGAACGGTGCAACTTTACAAGGAGAAGTTCCTCAGCCTCTAAACTTCAAATTCAAGGCCTCTGGCTATTTCCTGCACCAGTGTATCCGTTTGAAAGATTGGTTTCTGAGCACTCCATCAGTGATAGTCGAAGCTAGTTGCCGAGCTGCCAATTTCTCCTCCGTTATGCAATCCTATGCATGAGACATTATTTGGAACCAATAGTATTGGTCCAGATCCTATTTCATGGGCGCCGAGTCATTAATTCTGACTTGGTCCTAAATTACTGCATATGCAGCGTGCCTGCCAGAGTTCTCTGTGCCAGAACTTTGGCGTCAACCTATTGTAGTCGACTTAATTTAATATGGAGGAGATTTGGGTTCATGAGTTGTATGAACCCAGACCTCAGTGGCCTGTGGAGCGGTCTGGTTTGCGACTCTCTACTCCTCATACATTACAGTGCATATGCATGGTCTACTGCACGATGCAGTGGAGCATGGTATATTGGCCATATGCCGAAGGGAGACTATGCTCATCATCCGTTCAAGGAAGCTGACTAATTCCGCCATTCTTACTTCCGTGGAAGGTGGTCCTTCCATCCGACTTTTATGGAGTGACTAAAAGGATTTATAGTATAATGCTGTTTTGGCGTTAGTACTGTTATAGATACTTACTCCTATGCTGACAGAATTATATATTAAAGCTATAAAGTGAGGTGTTCGAAGGGTTCTAGAACACTCATGCTTTAGAACAGAACACGGGTTTCCGTGTTCCTTTTTTTTTAACGAACACTCAGATCAGAACGAACACGCGTGTTCTGACGCACCTAAATTTCCACCGCTGTGGCCTCGGAGATTTCTCAGAGTCGAACTTTGGAATGGTTGATAGCAAATGGAACATATTAACCACTGTATGTGTCAGTAGCTGACAGTTGTAGACCTTTCTGGAGCTCATTGAAAGAGGGCTCCAATAGCGGCCAAAAGGCGGCCTTATAGTCAGATTCAATGACTTTGAAGGCTGAAATCTTGTATCGCATACAAAAAGGCTCAATAGAGGCTCAATAGAGGCTCAATAGAGAACGATTTGTCTGCTCGGTTGATCACTTTTGGTTGTGGATACAAACTAGTATATCTTACAAGAAAATAAGGCGAAAAAAAATTGATGAGATGGAGAATTAGCGGCTTGAGACAAAATGCTGTGAAGCTAGGGAATGTTTTGTGGAGATACGTCAGTAGACAGTTTCTCCTGAGACGTAGGGTTTACATCGGAGTTACGGTTCTTTCTCAATGAGGTTATTGTGGGTGTAATAGTCTATTAGTTCTTGTGAGCATTGTTGTCAGGATTACAATTGAAATTACTATTAACCATAAACAGCGCTTTTATAGTAAAACCACACGTGCTCCGTGTTAATAGCAGTGGGGAGGGAATTGCGTAGATGCATGTTCCTATTTTCTAGAGACAGACTGAGAAATTGATGACCCCAAGGTGTAAGTCCAAAGAAGAAGTGTTCCGCTGCATTGCAGATGTTATTGTGAGGAGAAATATTAGGGCTCCTCAAATGGGTCGCCTCTATTGGGGATTGCTAAAGCTACTTAATTACAAGTCTCCCCGCACTTAGCTCGCCAAGAGTGAACCTGCTCCTACGATAATTTTACTGATTGCTGCGTCTGCTGTCGAGTCCCTAATTATAGTTTGACCAAGCTACATGCTCGCTGCGTCAATCCCTATCAATTACAGTCGGCTCATCACCCAATTGGTTAATCCACTTAAAGCAACATGTTAAGAGTTAATTATTTGCATGAAACTTAAGAGGAGATTGGCTGCGTCGAATATGGTGTATGTGAGTGAGAGGCGTGAAGCTTAAATCCCATATTTAGTAGGGATGATTGGACACGATGATTGGAAATGCCCAAAAAGAAAACACACACAGAATCCGATTCGGAATGTTATTATCCAGGCTCGACATAATAGGACGTAACCTCACCCACAGGGGATTCGGGTTGAACAATATTGATGTACAAACACCGGCCTTGATAAACCTGGGGCGACCAATATTTGGGTCTATATAACTCCTCGTGTAATCGTCTCTGCCTTACACGGTCTGCTGCATATGCATGCATGTATATGCATATAGTGCATTAGCAGTGGAGAATTGAATTGGGCCTATGCATGAGTAATGACGAATGCTGAGGGGTCATAACTCGAGAAGATTTGTTTTGCTTCCTTGGAGAGCTGGGCGTGTAGCCTCGGGACTTTCCCACCGACATTCCGCCAATAAAAACTGGTTTTATGGTAAAAAGCTATAACTGTTAATAAAATCATTTGTTACTCACGACATTGTCGCCTTGATCCCTTGAAGCTGAATTTTTTTTATGTACTGAGTGTTTTTTCAGGTCCTCAAAAGACCTTTTCACCATATTTGTTTATTGTGACAAAGTGCCAGATCAACTGTTCACTCTTGTTTGAGGCAGCATCGTGCGAAATGAGCAGCTCACTTTCAAATAGCTAGAGAAGACAAGGAATTAGATGGCGAAATGATCAGATTTGTTCTTTCTCGAAGAATACATTTACATCTGTACACCTCAGACCCTTTTTGCCAACTATACATCCTCACACCATCCATTGACCAGCTCTCTCTCATTTCTGACATACAAAACAGTCCCTCTTAAACACTGGGCCTTACATCATCCCTCCCTGGTTATATCATGCTGTTTGGGGGCGTCCCAAAATTCACCCATTCTATAATCCTCCTCCAATCCGCCAAATTAATCACCACACGACCATCGCCACCATATGTTTCTCACCAGATCTGAATACGATAGAGGAGTTTCTACATTCTCCCCCGAGGGACGTCTTTTCCAAGTGGAATACTCATTGGAGGCAATTAAGGTCAGTAGCTCTTGTCCCATTTTTCTAACTGGCAGCTAGGATCCACCGCCATCGGCATCACCACATCGGAGGGAGTCATACTGGGCGTGGAGAAAAGAGTGACATCATCGCTGCTTGAATCCTCCTCAATTGACAAGATTGTCGAGGTGGACCACCACGTGGGATGCGCCATGTCTGGGTTAACCGCCGATGCTCGGTCGATGGTTGACCACGCTAGAGTCGCTTCGCTGACACACAACTTGTACTATGACGAAGACATGGGGATAGAGTCGCTTACGCAATCTGTGTGCGATCTGGCGCTACGGTTTGGGGAGGGCGCTGGTGGAGAAGAGAGACTTATGTCGCGTCCATTCGGTGTAGCTCTGCTGATTGGCGGATACGACGCAGAAAAGGGGTTCCAGCTCTATCACGCGGAACCTTCTGGAACGTTCTATAGATACGACGCCAAGGCTATTGGATCAGGATCCGAAGGGGCCCAGGCTGAGCTACAAAACGAATACCACAAGTCATTGACGTTGCAAGATGCTGAGCTTTTGGCATTGAAAATCTTGAAACAGGTTATGGAAGAAAAATTAGATTCAAATAACGCCCAATTGGCAGCTATAACAAAAGACGGGTTCCATATATACGACGACGCCAAAACTGCAGCCATCGTCAACCAACTGAAAGAAGATGTATCTATGGAGGGTTAAGACTCCACATACCGCGCGTACTCGGGCATTTCTTTAATCTTGGAATTCATGAATTTCTCAAGCTTGGTGGCGTTTTTATAATAAGTAGTTGTTTCGTTATTGTAAGACCGACAGTTGTTAAAGATGAGTCTTGCGTCATAGACGAAATCCTGCAACGACGGATACCTGTCGTTTTCCAATTTGGATTCCATCGTGACCAGATCCATCGGTTCCTTTATTACGTCAAAGTAATCGGGCACCTCGTCCCTGTTGACCGGCTGTAAAAAGGGCCACGATGACGGGTGATTTTGTAGCTCTGTAAGTAAATGCGACATGAATGCGTAATGAGGCCCGCGTCTTGGTCTTTGAGCCAATTCGTCCATCTCGGGAGACCATCCGGCTTCTTTCAGTCCTGGGATCACCATCGGGTCAATCGGCTTGTTAGAGTTCCGGAAGTGGTTCAGCCCAGGCCGCACAACGTGCGACTGCGATATAGATCGTATCTTGCGTTGTATGGCGGCTTTCTGCAACAGAAGGATCTTGGCACTGTCGAGATATCGTATTCTTGGAAGCATCGTACATTGCATCAGCGTACCGCCCTCGTAGTCCTTTATATAACCCGTCCACACTTTACGGTCCAAGTCAATCTCCTTGGTAAACCCTTGCTTCTTGAAATACCCAATGGCATAGTTGTCGGCGTATGTGAGGAAATGTTTAATGTCAGAAGTGGCCCGCACATAGTCTTTCAAGTGGTTCATTAAATGCGCACCATAACCTCTCACTTGCTCTGTGGATGAAATGGCACAGAATACAATCTCGGCAAACTCTCGGTTGTTGAAGGGTCGGTATGTGATTCCTCCAACTACAGTTAGCGGTTTCCTCACTACTGCCATAGACAAGTGGGATCGGTCGTACACAAGACGCGCAATATACTCTCGCGGCATTTTGGGTAGCTGTTTTTGGAAAATGTTCTTTAGCCCAGTTAAAACCATCATACTCTCTCGAGTATTGTCATTATTCACTACGCGAAATTCGATTTTGCCCTCTTTTTCCTCGAGCACCGAGGGTCGTTCTTTGAATGTGTACTCTTCCCCGTCGAATGTGAAGGTTGTAGTGACGGGTTCGTCTGGTTTTATGGGGGGTTCGTCTGTGGATTTGGGGAGTTCATCTTCGGTCATCGTGGTGTATGGATGTGTGAAACAACGAACAACAACAACGAGCGAACAACGAACAACAAACAACGAGCGAAGCGAGTTGTGCCTTGTGACTTGGTGTTCTGGGCTGGTGTTCTGGGCCGCTGATCTTCTGATTTTGTGATCTTCTGATCTTCTGATCTTGAACGGTAAAGTAATGCCCTTCAAGGTAGTTTTTTCAATCTTGGATACATTTCCTCATACTCTTACTTTCATCGATAAAGGAGCTCCACTTTGTTTGTCGAGAAAGTGAGAGGAGTCACTTAATGAAGAGCTAGTCCTTTTGTACGCCGTATCAAACTGCTGGACCCTTCTCCGGTGTGCTCCAGATGGGGTTGCCAAAGCTGGGACCCCCTTCTTTTCACTCACGGGCAAGCATCATGACCAAATATTTCTTTCAGCTTCTTCGAAATCAAGGCAAGTGGTTTATTTTTGGAGCAGTGACTTGAGTGTACTGCAACTAAACGACTGCAAGCGACTCGAACTTATGGACCTACTTGACGTTTTATAGTATCCCGGCGGTTTTTTCATCCGTCAACGGTCGTGTCAAGGTCTCCCTCCTGGCTAGCTTAAATCATCAAAGGTAACTCACGAGGTGTCTTGCTCATAAATACAGTGAAAAATTTTGAGGTTCACGCATCCATAGAAGCGCTTTAGCTGACCAATCTCGAGTAAAAGATTCTTGCAAAGATATCAAATCTTTGATGGTTCATGAATTCGGATACATAGGTGGTGCTTCAGCAAAGATTTCCAGCCTGAGTAATTGCCAACTCCAGTCATTCAAAATTAAAGTTAAAGATTCCGGGCATCTTTTACTTTGTACTAGCGGTAAAGTCATTTGAACTATCAAACTGCCCTGAGACCGTTTTTGATGTATCATAGAGGGGTACAAAGATTTACTATAGCTGGCCTCAGTATGTGGACTTTTCTTTTCCAGAGCATGAGCTCAAGTCTCTCATTTTCAATCAGCGATGCGTATTTGAAACAATACTCAGTAGGTTGATAGGTCAACCACGCAGTATCGACTGCAAAGGTGGCAATAGAAAAATATCACGGTTATTGGACTCTCGTCTAAGAATGCAGCCGGAAAGTATGAAATAGGGCAGTAAACGCTACAACCTGGATCTTCAATGCCAACAAAAGATGAGAGAGATCAGAGAACTATCCCTCTTAGATCTCAGCTTGTCACATCAAGCTTTCCCTTGCTTGTTTTGAAATGGCAAATCATCACCTCACATTTCATCGTTAACGCTTAAAGCCAGGCCCGTAGCAAGACATTAAGGTGCGTCAGAACGTGTTCTAGAACAGGGGGGTCCAAAAAAAAAGACGTTTTTCAAGAGCGGAACAGGAACCTCGAAAAAAGAACACAGAACACCAAAATCCAAATCGAACAGAACAGATTAGAGCCGGTTTTCTTATCCAACAACAATTTTTTTTTTTTCACATTAGCATACATATTGCGTTACTCGCCTTTATCATCGACAAAAGCGGAAGTTTGGCCCTCGCTTTGAAATAACTTTTGACAATTAATACTTCCTTAAGAGAATTGGTCCGCAAGAGATTAGCCAAAAACCCTGAATCTAAAGTTTAAAGGCCGAGGAACTTCTCTTTGTTAAAGATCCGCCATTCCGATGCCTTTTGTAGTTCATTGATATGTTCAAAAACATATCAAGGTCTCCCAGGTTCTCCCTTTTAGCACCAGAATATGTTTTTAACAAGTTTCTATCTTCAACCAAGCTTACCGTGATAGTTTCTGTGTATTCTCCTTTGAAAAAAACATTCACGCTTTAGAAAAGAACACCGGTTTCAAAAAAAGAATGGGTTCTATTTTTAGAGAACACTTATATCAGAGCGAGCACGCGTGTTCTGACGCACCTTACTCTATAGACCTTGGAGTGACCGGTAGTAGGATCTTAGCTCCTCACATAACATCTGTCGTATGCGGTCTACTGCATATGCATGCATATTTGTGCATTATCTCGTATTGGCAGTGGAGCATAATTGTTGGGCTTATGCATGAGAGAATGACTTCTGATTAGATCATTTCTCGGGAAGCACTACCTTGGTTCCTGGAAAGTTGCGCCCCATCTTTCCCACCGACCTTGCAGAGTGACTGACAGGACTTATTGTGTGAAGATATAATTGTTAGTAATTCTACGTACGTTATCGCTGACAAATAGAGTTGTTTTGAGGAATCGTTTTGACTACTATTGCTTGGGTCACTTGACATAATTAGAGGACGTTTGATCCTTCTCTGCATCCACAAATTCTGCTGAATCGGGCTCATCGATCAACGCACGACCTTTATGCGGTCGGACGAGCTGGTACTGGATGTGCACATTGAACAGGCCAAGGGGATTGTCGTCACTGATGCGGAATCCCAGTGTCACCCGATGGTGATCTGCTCCATTTTCCCGGACTCTGTTTCTCGGAAGACTGCCCGGATCAAAAATACCCTTCGACCCGAATGGAAGGCTAAGCTAAAGTTCCCCCTTCGAGGCGAGCACTCACGAATTTTGGATATTGTTCTTTACGATGAGCACCGCAGAAGAAGAGACTATATGGGCGAGATTAGGCTTTGCCTGAAAGATGTGGTGGGGTCGCTCAAGAAAGATACAAAGGGCGATCGGTTCAGGAGCACTGCTGGATGGTATCAACTTTACTCTGCACGGTCGGAAAAGCGGTTTGTTAGTGGGTCTGTTAATATTTGGTTTGAATTACGTCTGAGAAACAAAAAAGTTGCCAAAAGACTCGAAAAAGATCATTTGAACGAGGCAAGATCCGAGATTATCGATGCGTACAAAGATAAAAGTAGTCAGATGACCCCGGAATTCGAAAACGACGTGCGCCCAGCCCTCACTATGAGGAGGGAGCAGTTTTTGAGGTCGGTGGAAGGAGATGATGGGGAATTGACCATTCCAGATGAGCAAGGGTTCTATCCTGATTGGAGGGTTTTTCTAAATGACAGTGAGGGGGAGACTGCTGATGGGGATGAGGAAAAGGGCGATGTAGTGGTGGCAGTTGATAAAGCTGCAGAGACTGACATTACAACAGAAAGCGAGAGAGAGTCTGAATACGACTCCTCTAAGGATAGAGAAAATCTGTCGAAACTCGGCCGACTTAGAATCAAACGCAACAGGAAAACACACTACGAACTCAGCATGCAACGTCAGGTGCTGGGCATTCTCTTTATAGAAATCGTCTCAGCTGAAGGGCTCCCCCCTCTTAAATCAGCAACAAGGACCGGGTTCGATATGGACCCCTTTGTGCTTGTTTCGTTTGGCAGGCAAGTATTCCGTACCTCGTGGCGCAAGCACACTTTGAAGCCCGTGTTCAACGAGCGATTGGCATTTGAAGTTCTTCCAGAAGAGGAAAAATATACCGTAGCAATCAGCATTCTCGACAAGGATCACTTTTCGTTCCATGATAAAGTTGCCTCCAACAGTGTTGCTGCTCGCAGCTTGATCAACACCTCGGGCGAATCACAAGTTGAACTTGTCTGCAATACTAAAAAGCTACCGAAAAAACTAAAGGAGCAAACTTACGAACCCGTTTTGAACATAAGGGTCCATTTTGATCCTTACGAAGTAGTCAAAAGAAAGTTTTGGGAACATCTTTTGAAAGCCTTCGACAACGACAACAACCAGAAATTTGACGTTGTGGAACTTTCGCTGTTTTTCCACTCGTTGGGTTCTTCAAGCGATGTCGTGGAACAAATCTTTGACTACCACAAACAAACGCCCTGGATAGGAGATATGCTTACTGCCGATCAGGTGATTGAGTTTCTCGAGAAAAACACTCTCAAGGACAAGATTCTACGTTTTGACCAGTGTCCCTTTTGTCACAAGTCTCGTCTTTCAAAAAAACAGGATCTTGATATCCTGGTGCATGTTTCGATTTGTGCGAGCAAAGACTGGAGTCCGATAAAGAAGGTTTTAAAACCGTCTTATGCATCCCAGAGCTTTGCCTCTAAAAGGTGGTACTCCAAGCTCCTCATCAAACTGGTTTACGGAAAGTATGCTCTGGGCAAAGATTCCGCCAATATATTGGTTCAGGACCGCGATACCGGACTCATCATTGAGGAGAAGATGAGTTCCTACGTGAGACTGGGAATACGGCTTCTGTATAGGTCGTTCGATAAGGCCGATTCCCGCAGAGTAAAGAGACTGTTGCGCAGGCTCAGTTACAAACAGGGAAAGAAATTTGACTCTGCGAACTCAAAATCCCAGATCCCTTCCTTCATCAAGTTCCATAATCTTGATCTTTCAGAGTGTCTGAAAACTAACCCGACAGACTACTCCTCTTTTAACGACTTTTTCTATAGAAGACTGAAACCAGGTGCTCGTCTTGCTGAATGTCCACAGGACGAATGTATAATGACATCTCCTGCAGACTCGAGGTGCACCGCTTTCGACACTGTTGACTCTGCCACCAATATCTGGATAAAGGGACGCAATTTCACTCTGCCCAAGATGCTCGGCCGGGAATTCGATAACTACAACGAAAACTCGGCTATCGGCGTCTTCCGGCTGGCCCCACAAGACTACCACAGATTCCACTCTCCCGTGGCTGGTATTGTAGGCGAACCGGTCTACATCAGCGGCGAGTACTTCACAGTGAACCCGATGGCTGTGCGATCCGAGCTTGATATCTTTGGCGAAAACGTACGGTGCATTATTCCAGTCACTTCTGCTAGACTGGGACGTGTGCTAGTAGTGGCCGTAGGAGCCATGATGGTAGGGTCCATACTGCTCACCTGCAAAGAGGGCGAAAGCGTTGAAAAGGGACAGGAGCTCGGTTACTTTAAATTCGGCGGATCGACTATTGTTGTGGTTGTACCTTTTGATATCGGGTTTCTGTTTGATTCAGACCTCGTTAAGAACTCTAGCGAAGCAGTGGAGACACTCGTTAGAGTGGGACAGTCTGTGGGACACCATCCTTCTGTACCACAGCACATTCGGACGATGCATGACTTTGACAAAGAGTCTCCTGATCAGCAAGTTAAGATTATCAATACTATTACCGGTGCGGGCTCTAGCTGGGACGAGCAAAACTTGGAAATGGATGCGCTTGATGAGCTTGATGACGACATCAGCAGTGATGAAGGCGATTGTGATGACTGACGTAATGAGTTCAAGTTCATTAACAAACAGAGTGATTTATGGACTCATTGTTTTTCATTGACTAGATTAGACTCATGGAATAGCTCGAGCATGATATTCGGGAAATATATCAAGAGAGATTCTCATTCAATTGTTTTCTTTCGAAACATTATCCTACACGACGAAGCATTCTCGGATCGCTTTTGCGTTCTAGGAGTGCGTATGTCGAAGCAGAAGTTTTTCAGAAGCGACTCATTATCTCATAATCTCAGCCTCTCTAGGGTCCATTCTATCCGATTATGAGCGTTACTCTGTTTCATCTACACTTGGCGACACTCCATTTTAGAAAGAGGATAATCCTGAAATGGCGTGACTTGTGTCTACTTCAATTGACAACATCTGTCGCATGAGAAAGGTTTCTTTGGCGGGTTGGGAGATTCACCACCAGACATCTTCGGGCTTTTCTGCCGAGAAGTATTATCTGTGTTAAAAAGCAATCACCTTTTTAGCTCGTAATTCAAGTGCAATTTTGTGAGATGGACATGCACGCCAAGGAAGGGGGTGCTTGGCGGTCCTCAACGGACGATTCGTCCGTTGAGGACATTCTGACTATGAATGAAGCTTTTTCCATGTAAATAAATACAGCTTATTACCAACAAATATGTCCCAAGAGAACTCTCTGGACCTAGCAAGGCAACTACAAGACCTCCACGGTCCAAGCCCTCACTTTATTCTCATGATACCGCCGCTATCAAAGATCCTACCAGAGACACTGACTCTAACTACGACGCTTCCACTGCCGGCTCTTCAAGCCACCAAAGTTCTCCTAGCGAACAACGGACTCCTGCTGTCGGGTCCACACTCGGGTGTACTGAATACCTCAGTGCACCCTCCTCAACGAGTTTACAGAAAGCTTTGATGCACAAAAGTTCCTCGCACAGCTCGGGCGGACCGACTACCAACAATCAATCGGTCTGCTTCCATCCAACTCGAACGCTATCGATTGGATCGAGCAATTCGAGACTACTCTGATTGGTCTCGGATTGGCTCCATTCTTGTCATGGTACTCCCATCATGGACGAGACAGTTCGGTACATTTGACGTGCCACGCTCTCCACCGAGCTAAAAGACTCGTACTTAGACTACTACGGCTCCACATTTGATAATTATCATAACATGAGAGCCAGTCTGCTGCGTCCAAGATATCCAGGCCTCATCATGGCGGACCTGGAACGGCTTCGTTTCGATGGTTCTTGCGCCCCGGTGAAAATTTTGAGTCGCTTCAGTGGCCTCAAAAATGAGCTGGAACGGGCGCAAAATGGACCAACACAGGAACACATTTTGGTTCAGATCCTCCTAGGATCCCTCTCTGGCGAATCCGCCTTAGAGACAACCTGATAAGCCAGAGAATTCTGTCTGGCACCTTCATTCGGGCGGAACTGGAAAAACACTACTCTTACAGAGAAGTCTTCAAATCCATTAACCAGAAGGATAAATCGGCTAAAAACGAGCACTCGGGGAATTCTACAGAATTCGAGAAAAAAACCCAATGTTTTTGTCCTGTCACAACATCGGACATACTGTCGATGAGTGCAGAAAAAAGAAGAGGGCCGCCGAGGCCAACATTAAAAAATTTGGCAACGTGGTCCTCCCCACCGACGAAGTCTTTTCAAGGGTGGAGGCTGTAAATGAACGGTGTCCCTAGCATCGTGGACAGCGGAGCGAAGGTACAAACCACCACGGGTGATATAGATCTCATACATGATTATACCTCATCCAATCCCCACTCCGTAGTCCTCGAAGGCCCTGATGGTAGCTCCTATCCCGTGGTGGGCATAGGAAACCTACACATCTTGCTAGATGATACCTCACAACAAGTCTTGAAGACACCGGTATACTTTAGCCCTGCTTTTAAGAGCACACTGATAAGCACTGCCGCCTTAGCAAAGCAAGGGCTTTTCTTCCAAGAACAATCCACAGGTGCTTACCTCGTGAAGACAGACAATGGTCCTGCGATCCCGCTGATCAGGGCGGAAAAATTAGCCGTCTTGCCTGACAACCGACTCTTGCGAAAACACAAGGTTAACTCTGTGACGAAAACTGGCCACGACCCACACCCTTTACTAGGACATGTGAACAATGCAGACCTTCTCGCTTCCTTCCGGAACACAATTATAGAAGCCACAGACGCCGATATCGAAGCCGTCCGCGAACCCGCCAATTGCGACGCTTGCCACAGAGGGAAGGCCACTCGCTCCGCTGCTGTCAGACATTCTCGTGAATACTATGCTCCCACCGCACCAATGGAAACTATCCATAGCGATATCATAGGATCCATCACGTTTCAAGGAAAAAAATGGTGGATTCTGACTTTAATCGACGAGAAAACACACTTCTCGTCTATAAAGATTTTGGACACAACGGCCAATATCCTTCTACACATCGAGGGATATATCGCTTTCGTTGAAAAACAGTTTGGTCATCCAGCCAAAAACTTTTTCTCGGATCAGAGATCCGAATACAAGTCTGCCGACGTTCAAGAGTTTTTCCGCACAAAGGGCATACATCAACGCTTTTGTTGGAGTATAGGATATGCTCTCACATGTGGGAACTGGATAGGTGCGCCACAAGTATTCAGGCTTGGTGGTGTAGTGGAATAGCACGCCCTGCCACAAGTATTCAGGCTTGGTGGTGTAGTGGAATAGCACGCCCAAGGCCAATTAGGGTTATCTAGGTTCGATACCTAGCTGAGCCGTTTTATGGATTCCCGAGGTTTTCAACAAAACATTCGCCACGTTCTAATGGACATGCTGAGCGCTTCAATTACTTATTGCTCAACGACATCCGTACCAGACAGGTTTCATGCCAGAAAGGCAGATGCACCACAGCATTCAGGCTGTTCGGACGTTGAATTATGCTTGCTTGATTTTTGTGGACTTTAGGAAGGCTTTCGACACAATCAGTGTGGATTATCTCCAAGCCACCCTTGAAAGAATGGACCTTGGACCCAAATTCAGGAACTTCGCTAATGCGATTCTCCCCGAACACATTGGGAAGGTCTACTTCAACTTCAGCCGAGGGCCTGGACTTGTATTTAAATCAGGAGTGAGACAAGGTAATCCTAGTGTGAAGTGAGGCTTTGAGTTGGATAGAATGTGCTAAATTCAATAAAGGCGGAGTATCATGTGGTGACTGAGGTTCATTACTAAAAAGCTTCGAGACTTTCAAATCTATCCAGACAGACATGTTGTGGCTATATTAATGAATTCAAGAAGAAGATTTAGACATTATGATTGTTCTGAAAAGTCACTTCAGCTGGATTCGTCTTATTGAATAATGAACATAGATTACTCCATATGTCATCTAACAGTAAAAGGAGGTTTCCATTGGCGCGTTCCGACATACTGAGACCTATTTCTGGCAGAATTTCATAGTCTGTGCTCTCTGAATCAAGCGGTGTCTCATGTTCTCCATCAACTGCGAAAGAGCATTTTCAGTTGGATGATTTATACAATGATACTTTTATGTAAGACAAAAAAAAGGATGATTCAGCTACAGAATAGACGAATCTACATTTACTGGTTATATACTTCTTTGTCCAAAGTGTCGGATTATCAGCCGTAATCCGGGAAAACAATGTGATGCAACTTTGGAGAAAGAAAAGATGGTCATTTTAAATAAGAAAGGTAAATCATGACTAAGCGGAATAAGAGACGACTATCATGTATAAGCATGTATGACTTGCGGAGAAGGTCATTTGGCATGCGGATAACTCACTCATGATATGTCAAATCACATGGTTTCCCCACATCAATCGGTATATAAAAGAGGCCACAAACCTCAAATATGTAACAGCTTTAGGTAGAATAAAAGCCTTACATTGTCAAACATAATTGGTTATTACTATCGATTACTAAACATTCTAAGAGAACAATCAAGACTGGGAATGAATCACCCTGCCCGAGTTGCTCAGCCTGGTATTGATGCCCCGACAGAGGCTCCCAGATTCCCGGCCTATCAACACAAAGCGGGAAATAATGTCGGCTAGGAGCTTGCCGAAAACGGAAAACTTGAGATAAAATGTGGATGAGGAAGCACGTATACACATTATCACGAGTATTCTACTCCTTCTCTTGTGAGTAGGAAGAGCTCCTGCAATCACGTGGTTCTCTCAGTGATAGCTTTATTCGTCACTCAGAAAGGATAATTGGTTTTTGCGGCTGTCTGATCAGGCATTGCCGCGAAGCTACCATCCGCTGGATTATTGCTGAACGCCTCTAAGTCAGAATCCATGCTAGAAAGCGATGATTTCTGCCCTCGCACATTTTAGATGGATACGAATAAGGCAATGCATATTCATACCTTTAAGTCTGCACAAAAGGAGTACCTGTCAACCATCTTCACACGAAAAGACAGTAGGAATAGGCTTTAGAACATTATTTGAACAGCTATGAAAAGTATGGCCCTGGGAAATTGAGTGCGATCAAAGAAATTGTCATTAACACTCCGTCCTTTCTTCTTTCTATTTGACATAAATGGAGATCTCTTGACCTCTATCTACAACTTTCAAATTCAATCACTCGGGTCAACCTCTATGTGCCGATTTTGTCAAGCCTTTTGTCGCATCTACACATCACGGTCTGCCATTAACTTCAATCTGGGCCGGAAACCGGGGCTCTCTTTGTGTGTCATCCCAAACTAGGGTTTTAAAAGGATGCTATTTTCACACATACGTCTGTCCTCTTTCCGCGCTACCCACAAGTGGGTCTCTTGGTACCCCGTTCAATTGGAACTTTGCTAAAGCCCCACCATTTTTACTGATAGTGTTTATGAAATCATCTAGATGCCGATTTATTTCAATTACGCATAGGTTTTGGAAAATGGCTCAAATATTACATAGGAGCGCATTACTTAGTTATCTTGCCATTCCTGTTAAGTGCATTATGATGGCCCTGAGGCGCCCGAAATACATCGACATTTGCTGTAGCTGAAACTTATCACCCCCCAACAATGAACAATCACTCATTGTGATAACTCTCACGAGTCAGAGCATTTATCCTTGTAGGAGTGAAGTGAAATTACCGCACACGAGTTGTGGTTGAAGCCATCCTTTTTAGCCTTCCGAAAAGTATCTCTCCGACATCTTCAAAATTTTGTCAGATTTCAGTGAGTAGAGATGCACGGCTTAATCTTAATACGAATCAAACAAATCAAGCAACAATCCGGTTGGGATTGACTAAACTCAATGTATTTCTATACCACATTCATAAGTTGTACTTGGAAAGCTTTACATCTACACCGTTCACAGCTGGCGTATTAGTAAACCAACTAGTTTTTACCGCCAGCCCGTTGACAATCTCGCAAGGCAAATTGGAAGTTTCCTTTCCAAACACCTGTTGCAAGATGGGAGCCTTGCCCTCTCCCTCTGCGACAAAGCAGATCTCCTTGGCAGCTTCCAGAACTGGCAAGGTGAAGGTGATTCTTCTTGGAGGGGGTTTGGGCGAGTCAGAAATGGCTGCAATTCTGCAACCTCTTTCCTTCAGCAAAGGGTGGTTAGGGAAGAGAGAACAAGTGTGGCCGTCTGGACCGCATCCCAATAAAACGAGGTCCAATGACCCTGGAAGCTTCTTTTCGTACTCGTGAGCGAGCTCACCATCTTTTGATCCATCCTCGGTCAAGAATACTTCGTCAATAGGGAAAACATGTGGTTCTGGACGATGTTGTTCGAGCAAAGGCTGCAGCACCATTTTATTGAACAATCCATAGTTTGAATCTTCATGGTCCAATGGAACCATCCTTTCGTCAGAGAAGTAGACTTGCCATTGCTCCCATTTGATTTTCTCGAGGTTCTCCTTGTTTTGAATCAGACCCTGGTTAAGAACTTTGCCTAACGAACCTCCAGAAACGGCAATGGTAAACTTGGAGTTACGGGAAAGAGCAGCATCCTGGCTGGCAATGATAAGCTTAGCAACGTTTTCGGCAACGTCTGCTGAATCGTCGTACGAGTAAACAACTGTGGGTGCCATTGGTTTTCGGGGGATTTGCTCGCACTTATATATGCATAGGTTTATGCACGACCTGCATACAACGGAAGGTTACTTCATTTGAAGTGATAAAGGGATTGGTGGAGCAAGGAAGAGAAATTTTGTGGAAAAATTCTATTCTTACTCCTTGTTCTTTTGCTCCCAGATTTTGGTGTAGGTAAATTGTTTCAGGAGTAGTCCCATTAGTGTGACGGAATTCCGCGATCTACAAATGGTTCGGACACTACCATGGGGGATGGTAGCAGCCGCGGTCGCCACAAGTTCAATGGCACTCACTCTTTGATCACGCTGGTCAAATGGTTGTGAAGCCTGATATTCCGGATGTCGCAGGAACTAAATATGTAGCTATCACTGACTATTCTTACCGCTTCTTTTTGTTGCTCTGTTACTTTTGGATACATCTTTATCCCTCGGAAATAAAAATTCCGTGTATAGCTAGATTCACTTTAGGTCAGGTCTCTATAATAAGTCCCTCTTGTCTATTTCCGATCACCACAAGGCCGACGTTAAGCGGATTGATTGCTTGAATCCGACAAACGCAAAAGGGGATCAGATTGGAAGGGGAAGGGAAGAACAACACTCTAAAACCACACAAAGGGCCATGGGAGATGTGGTTTTTTTAGCTGATAGAAAGGATTCACTACATCAGATATCCAACCTATATAGTGTTCTTCTCCAAGGGTACCCTCAAGTGATCAACAATTCGAAATGTACATATCCGTAAGATAAGAGCCAGAAAGTTTACGCTTGAAGTCGATCAAGCCTGGGGAATATGTTTTTTATATTGCTTGTCTTTTGTTCCCTCCCCAATTCAGTTCCATTCATGCAGTCGCTTTTCTCAGATCTTGAACAATGACTGCTCGAGCTCTTGGTACTTTGCCGTTTATTTAAACACGATCAGAAAAAGGACTAGGAGCCGTCATTTGGTCCCAGCAAAAGCGACTGACAAGAGAAGAGTGTTGTGACTCAGAGTGTCTTTAGGTTCAAATTGGCTTGTTGTAAGGGCTCGAGCGCGGTGAAGTAAATCCAGCAAACTTGACTCTTTGAGCAATTACTGATCACATTGATAAATCATCCGCCATCGGTGATTGAGGAATCAACTTCTCCGATCATGGTAAAGCTGTCAATGGACTGAGCGCAAGACAACGAGATAGATATGATACTCTGACGTAACGTTGGCAGTTTACCCCATACATTAATCTTTAATGTTTTGAAATTGGTTACAATGCCTTATTCTTTTGAGGTAAGGCGATCTCCAGCCTTTGTTGGAATGTGAGTTATCCTGTTCTTTTGCCTTAGGCGCAAAAGCACTGTCATGAGGCCCGCAAGTTCTGCTAGGAGTGCTTTGTCTGGCACTGCATGGCATGGTGGCATATTGCTACCAACAACTCGCTCCGAAAAACCCTAAAAATTTTATGGTGGGAGCTTTGGAAAAGACTGTTTGCAAGTTTTGCCTACTTCGATCCATGTTATCAGATACATCTGTCGTATTACCCCTGAACCATGAATTTGATTCAAAGAGTTCGGCAACACAATTTTATGTCTGGCTCGGTTCCAACAAAATCAAATCAATTGATCTGCATTACACGATCTCACTATATAAAACTTGCCAGTCTTCAACGGCCCCCTCGCACCTGACTACCTGAAGGAAAAAGTCTTTAAAAGGTAATTCAACTGTCGACAATTGATCGAGACACTCTATTTGCATTTTTTGAGCCACAATTTCGGCAATCTGACTCATACAATCCTTGGAAACTTCTGAATTCGAATAAGCAAGCGATATGTGAGGTTCATAAGCGTTTTCAGACTTTCCGCTTGTCACTCGTTCCTCGAATTCTTTGAGGAAATCGCTCTCAAGGCTAATCACGATCCTTTTGAAAAATCGATCATGTTGCTCGAGTTTAAGCAGCTTGAAAGCCTCACAAGAGCCAGTCTCACTCAACGCTAGAATGCTCTCACCGATGATATCTTGATAGTTTTGAAGCCCTGACGTTATGGTTATATGAGGAAGAAAAACTGGGGTACTGATTAAGCTGCGTACATTCTGCAAGATTGAATTGAACGCAGTGAAGGCAAAAGTTTCAGGCTTGGGCGATAGCCACAGAGCAATTCCTTTCGTAAGTAAAGATAAAGTTAAAAGCTCTTACCCATTGGTCGTGCGTGAAACAGTCCAATTGCCAGAGTCCGCACAAAGAACATTTTGTAAGTAGATTGATCAATAAGTATGTTTACTATTCCAACTTAATTTTCGGGTAGTGTTCGAAGTACATATGTAGCTGATGTGAGCCTATTCAATGAAGAAAAAAAAATTGATTGATCAGACCCCAGATTTTTCCTGGTATTTCAGCATTGGATAGAAACGTGCTTCAATTCATGTCTCTTTACAGCCTCAGAAACACGAAACAAACAATCTCAGCAAATTGATTGACAAAAGAAGAATTTAGTTGATCGAAATGCTTTGCAATTAGCGATAATTGATCACATCTCGAGCTTCGAATGTAACATCAACACTGAGAAATGCGGGAGCCCATACTTTGGGTACATATAAAATATGATTACTCCATTTCCTTTGGTTGATCAGAGGCTGAATTTCTGTAGCAGAATTTCGTCACCTAACTTGACAGCTTGTTTCCTACTTGGCTGAGCACATCTTAACTTTATCAATTGAATCGAAATACGTCGGTTCCTTACTTCACTCTTTCAGCGTACTTAAGAGATATCAAATGAGTGATTCAGGTGAGACATGTAGATCATTCTCCCCAGTTAATCTTTCCACCACATACGAAAACTTGATCCCTTCTCGTTGCCCTTTGCGTCCTCTCGACTACTGCAGAAGGGCATGAGTACAGATACTGATGTACGCCAAAGTATATGTATCCTGAGTAGGCACATAGATCAACCAGAAGAGCCTTTTGTTTCACTTTATCGCTATAAAACATGTTGCAGATACGTATCTCTGTCGTTCATTGCATCTTTCACGCAAGGTCTCGCAACGATTCGTCAAAAAAGTAGTATGCAGGCCGACGTTTTCCACTCATGCCTCATCCGAAAGTTATAGTCCAATAATTTTTTTTATTAATGGAATATTGATAGCTTCATTAACCTTAACATGACTACTAAACCATGTAAACATGCTATTAACAAAATTTATTGTTAGAAGAAAAACCTTTACACTGAAAGATTATAATATAAACTATCTATTAATAAAATCAAGAAACTTAAACCTAATATCAAGAAACTAAAACAGGCTCAGATAAAAATGTATATTTTTTCTCACCAGAATGTCTGTATATTTACTCATAGCTAGCATGTACATTCAGGAAATGGATTAATCTTACAGCGGTTTTCCTCCACCTAATCGCAATGGATTTTATCTCTTTACTGGTGTGTTGTCATAGGTAACTGTGGCTGCCAGGATGTATATTGAACATTGTATGGTGGTGAATGAGAATTTTTTGTACAAAGCTCAACAGGGCATATATTGTTAAACAGGGCCAGAGATTGGAGAGATCTCTTTGTAAAGCCTTGTGCCGGACCACGCTCGTTTTTTCTGTATTGTTTCTCCAAACTTCGAAAAGGTTGTACAAATATCAACCAGAAAACCCCTTCTCACGTCATTCGTATAGTCTGAAATGGTATTGTTTACCGCTGAGCACAATCTCTGATACTTTCATTGGGCTATTGTTGCTTCCCAGCCGCCTTAAAAAGGTCAAGAGCGTCAGCACAATCAAATCAGACACGCCTCCCCGATGGGATTTGTTGCCTGATGTCCGTGCAGATTTCATACGCAGGTCACCAACTTGTGAGTCAAGTCACTAGTTACCGTAGAGACTCTACTCAAGACAAGTCTCATATAGTCCTAACATTAAACTTGTAGTTGTGTCATACGGTATTGGCACCATGCCTCCTGCACAGCCAATTAAATCATTGACAACTGTCAACGGTTGTGGGCCTCGGTGTAAAAAAAAGACTAGCTACTCGTCTACTATCGATGTAATTATTTGCATCAACAAGTTGAGGAGATGAAGTGGTAGAGGATTCGTGCATGTCTTTCATGATACAGTCTTTGATATTCTAAATTTGCTATTCGTCTTGTGTGAATGAAATCATAACTAGCTAAAAGGTAACAGGAAGAGCGTGATGGAAACGACGTGTTGGCCGTGAGATTATATCATATGGTTTTTCAAGTCTTATGTCACGCCCGTACACCATTTCCACTTTTCGCTCTTTTTGATTCTATTAGCTCCCTCGCTTCGCTCGATCGCTCCCGTTTCAGGCATGCGCCTTCCCCTTTGAGCCAAACACACACATCCTTACACTTTGTGACGCACGGCTGTTCTCCTGCATACAATGCTCCGCGACTGGTTCAACCCGATCCCAATTGAGCCCTTTGAAACAAAAGTGGCCTCAGTTACCGCTCCAGAAGAATGCCCCGTCCCGTCGCTCTTTGGCTCCCCGTCTTTGGACATTCGTTGCGGTCCATTACTGCGACTCATTGCTACACACGAGAATGGCACTGAAAACTACCGCGCTTCGATGGTGCTGGTCACATGCGACGAAAGAAGTGATTCTGCTGTCCCCCGGGTAACCTATATTGCCGGTCCGTCTCGGGAAACCGATGCCAATGTGTCGCTGGAAGAGATGATCTCGCAAGGGTCTTTTCCCGGCGAAAAATACCACCAGGAAAGCGGATACACTTTCTGGAGGTTTTCTATCAAACTCTCGATGCAGAGCTATGAACAGAAAATTGCGTACTCCATCAACTCGCACACCAAGCCGGAATTCCGTTTTCTCGTTCCTGGGTCCCACCAGTCGATGAACACCATGTCCTATTCTTGCAACGGTTTCACAATGCCGGTAGAAACCGCCGAGTTCCAAGGGTCCATGTGGCTAGACGTTGTGCGGAAACATTCAACTACAGGGTACCACGTTATGCTGGGAGGAGGAGACCAGCTGTATGCGGATTCTGTAACGCAAGCATGTGGAGCTTTTAAAGATTGGCTAGAACACAAGCAACACGTTTCAAACGACCCACTGACCCCGGAAGTTGTCAAGTCGTATAACGAGTTCTATCTCCACTTGTACCTGCAATGGTACGGCCAAGGTTGGTGGAAGGGTACCCGTGGCACCAATTTAGAGTTTATGTTCCCCGTGGCGCTATGTACGATCCCGTCCATCAACATCTGGGACGACCACGATATTCTCGACGGGTTCGGCTCGTACAAGGAGAAAACCATGCAGCAGCCGCGATTCGCCGGGCTCGGTGATTCCGCCTACAAGTACTATATGCTTTTCCAGCACCAGATGAGTGCGACGGAGGAAACACATTTGAGCGACCCGTCATGGATCCTCGGAAACACCAACGGACCCTCCATTAAGCAGAGGTCGCACTCGGTTTACACCCGTCTTGGTAGAGAAGTTGCCTTTGTAGGCCTGGACTGCCGTACCGAAAGGTCGCTTTCCAGGATCGTGTACCAGAAAACATACGACGCCATGTTTCAGCGACTCACCAAAGAGGTGGACCAGTCAAATGGGGAGATCAAACACTTGTACCTTCTTCTTGGGGTCCCCATTGCGTACCCACGTCTGGTGTGGCTGGAGTATTTGCTTACATCTCGTCTTTTAGCTCCGCTAAGGTACCTCGGTCGCAAGCGTATTATGGCAAAGGGCCTTGTGAACGATTTTGACGGATCCGCAGAGCTTTTGGACGATCTGGATGATCACTGGTGTTCTAGACACCACAAACGTGAGCGTAACGATCTCATCTCCTCCTTGACAAAATTCGCAGCACAGAAAAATATAAGGGTAACCATCCTCTCGGGAGATGTGCATTTGTGCTGCGTGGGAAGGTTTCGTTCCCGAATCCACCAGCACGGGTCCGGCGTTCTCCACAAGAGAAAAGTCGAGAGGAAGGAGATCCTCGCGCATCCAACTCACGACCCTAGACTCATCTTTAACCTGATTTCTTCGGCTATTGTCAACGCCCCTCCGCCAGACGCAGTTGCTGCCATGCTTAACCGTAGGGCCAAGATTCACCGCTTCAATCCGGAAACGGACGAAGATATGGTACCCATCTTTTCACAGGACGTGGACGGGTCTCGTCGTAACAATGTTCACTTTTTCAACAAGAGAAACTGGTCCGATCTTATTCCCATTCAAAACTGTGAGCGCTTCATGTCAAAAATAACTTCAGGTGAGTGCCAATATGGCAAATTTGCTTTCCCGGGCCCTTTGAAGTCGGAACAGGATATCGGGCAGATCAGCGACGACGCCTATGTGAGGGGCGACTCCCGAGGTGAGTTTGTAGGATACACCGTTGGCGAGAGCTGCGTGATCTCGAGTCTGTATGTGGAGAAAAAGAGCAAGGACGCAAATAGCTCCACAACACAGTATCAGCTTGTGATCCCGGCCTTGGCAGGGGACCATCGCAACATGACTCATTTCAAGGCGGAGAAGTAAATCTGCTTGAGGGTTTGTGCTTTTGCATGTGTATTGCGTTGGAAAATAAATGCTTTCCAGTAGTTTGTCTTTTCTTTGTAAGGTACTGCACCTATCTCTAGTCACTCGGGAAATGGTGAGATGACTCTCAACGGGTGGAGCTGATTTTGGGTGCACTTACAATAACCAACATCCGTGATTGTGACGAAAGGTGTAATCACGTGCAGAAATATGTACTTTGCTTTACTGGAGAGTGAACATTTGAAACATGAACATATGACCGGACATAGAACGTTTTTGGGCAGACGACCGTGAATCTCATACGAGCCGCAGGTAAGGAAAAATATGTATTCTTCAAACTTAGAAGAAAATCAAGCGTCAACTATTCTGGCTGATGCTCTACAAAGTGTATCTTGATCGGCTGAAGTGTACCTACGCTGTCTAGGATATTTAGGTGATTCAGGTAATGGACCTTTTATGCGGAAAAAAATAAATGGACAAGATCTAGTAAGTATTTGGGCAGTAAAGAAAATGTTGAGCCTTACATACTGCCTACTTGAATGTAACGATTTAAAAAGACTGTAATTGAAGTCAAAACTATATCTGCCAAGAGGCCACGAGAGCCGCCGACTTATGCTTTGACCGGTATTAGTAAGGATATGCCTCTACTTCTAATCTGTATTCAGTGATCACCGTAGCTGGAGTTATAACTTTTCGACAATCTCTAGAAAAGTGGGTTTTTTGAATCCATGGCTGGCACTTGCACCCAGCCCACTCTCCGACATTATTGGATTTAAAAATATGTTGGCTAACCTATTTGTCTAATGCCGTTGGGGTGAGGTTGCGAACTATCTACGTCTTTCGGAGCGTGCTTGATAAAGAAAGTTTCACCGCAAGCTAATTATATTCTATCAGCGTTGATCACTGGAGGAGGATTTAAGTTTCAAAAAAATTGCTAGCGTTACTTGCAAGTCCTCCCCCAAAAATCTGATTACCGATGTGGTTGGTACACTACCTTTACCACAGCTTCAGACGCAGTTTAGTAAAGAAATTTCACCGCCTAACCAATTCTAAGGCTCCCCATTAGCTTGAGTGATGGCACTCCACCCGGCTGACTACTCTCCTCATTTATCAAATCCCCAGAACTACCGTATTAGATGAGAGAACACTTTCACGCAGTATGTGTAGTATACAAAGTTAGTCCGCAGTCAAGATCCAAGGCGGCAACCTCCCTTTGTAGTCGGCGCTCTATGATCTCTACCTAAATGCAATCTCCAAACTGTTCATGATACGTGAATAAACCCATTCAAAGACATCTGTTCGCGCACTACCTATAAAAAATGCATCTGCACCTCTCACTCAATATACCAGAATGGGTGTACTTGAAAAAATCCAACAGATTCAAGATGAGATGAAACGGACGCAAAAAAACAAAGCCACAGAGTACCATCTGGGGCTTTTGAAAGGAAAACTAGCGAGACTTCGGCAGCAACTACTGGAACCTCCCCCCGGTTCTTCGTCTTCTTCAGGACAAGGATTTGAAGTAAGTAAGACTGGAGATGCTCGTGCTGTTCTGATTGGGTTTCCCTCTGTAGGGAAATCCACTTTGCTCTCAAAGCTAACCGGTACATACTCCGAAACGGCTGCGTACGAGTTTACCACTTTAACTTCAGTTGGTGGTGTACTTAAGCACAACGGTGCGGAGGTGCAGGTTGTGGATCTTCCCGGGATTATCAAGGGGGCTGCGGAGGGAAAGGGGCGAGGCCGTCAGGTTGTGGCTACGGCTAAAACATCCGATTTAGTAATGATTATTTTGGACGCTACCAAAGGCGGGGAACAGCGTGAGATTCTGGAAAGGGAACTTGAAGCCATTGGGGTGCGTCTTAATAAGGAGAAACCAAATATAATAGTGAAAGAAAAGAAAAGTGGCGGTATAAAGATGAGTTCGCTTTCTCCACCAAAGTATTTAGACGAAAAAGTATGCTCCGCCATTTTGAAAGATTATCGCATCCACAATGCCGATATTATGGTGAGGGACGAAAACGTCACCGTGGAGGACTTTATCGATATAGTCAACGACAAACACCGCAGTTATATAAACTGTCTGTACGTGTACAACAAGATTGACTCTGTCTCGCTTGAGGAAGTGGACAGGATCGCCAGAGAACCTAACACCGTTGTCATCTCGTGTGAGCAGGACCTCGGAATCGATGACCTTATCGACGAGATGTGGTACAAGCTGAACCTGATACGGCTCTACACAAAGAAGCGGGGCATTCAGCCTGATTTTAACGATCCAATGGTGGTGAGACAGGACTCCTCCATCGAGACGGTGTGCGACTCGATCCACAGAGAATTTAAAGACCAATTTAAATATGCGCTGGTTTGGGGGTCCAGCTCTAAGCATTCGCCCCAAAAGTGTGGCTTAGCTCATAAGGTTAACGACGAGGATGTGGTTTCCATTGTGGCAAAATAATCTCTGTAATACATTGATGGCTGAAACAAGAATTGATTGGTTATGAGTGGTTTTGTTCTTTGGTAATTCATTTTAATGGATCATGAGAAAGGGATCTGGAGCATAAATAGTAAAATAATTGTTCGCATAACACTGAAAACCTTTTCTCGCTTATATATAATAGCAAAATACTTTTGACGAAGCGTAAGCTTAGGAACTTTAATTTGATGAAAGCTAAAAAATGCGAACATGGTGTACGGGAGAAACGTAAGATCTCTTTGCACTCAAGTTTGTCCAAGGCATCCCCTCAACCACAACAGGCACGATATAATTGCCATTTACAGCATAAAATGTTAGCGAATGGTAAAAGAATAGCAGATGATTTAACTATAGAAGTGCCTTGCCATCTATACATGTCACTGCGTGCCCGCCTACGTGAATTTTCTCACCTTTGATAGAAACACTCAGGTGTGCATCTCTTGCGATTGCTCTTCCTTGCCTAATCTTGAAATCGCCAGAGATGCCCAAGTGAAGTTTTAAAAATACTCCTAAGGCTGCAGAACCACTCCCACAAGCAGGATCCTCAGGAACTCCGATAAGGGGAGCGAAATTTCTCATCTCGTAAACACCATCTTCTCCATAGCCAAATACTTGAATCCCTGTCCATCCATGCTGTTTTGAGGCCTCGGAAATTTTTTGCATGTCTGGTTCTAGCTCAAGAACATGTTCTGCGTCCATCAACTCCACAACCAGCCATTTTGGGCCTAGAACAATCAGTGTGGGCGGACTATAACCCTCAGTGAAGCCAGATGCGAGATCCAAGCACTCTTCCACTTGTTCCATAACTTCAAGACTGACACTATGAACAGAACACGGAGGGCACTCGAGGGATACAAATAGATTACCATCCTTTTCTTGAGCTTCAAGCTCAACAAGTCCAGCCTCGCATTCTTGAACGATTTTTCCCTCTTTGGGACTACAAAGTCCAGCTTCTAAAGCTGCAAAGCACGAGCCAATGGTGGGATGTCCCGCAAACGGAAGTTCGCTTTGCGGGCAAAAAATACGAAGTCGATAATCAGCTGACGGGTTAGTGGGTTTGAGCAGAAACGTGGTTTCGGATAAATTGGTCCATCTCGCCATTTGCTGCATTTGCTCAGTAGATAAATTGTCCGAGTCAAAAAATACAGCTACCGGGTTTCCCGTGTAAGGCTTTCTGGCAAACACATCAACTTGTTTGAACCGATGAGACGTCATTTACTGGTGAGATCATGGGAGTCGAATTATATACTACATAGACTCATCGCTATTGTTGCCTATTTAGACATTGCTATACTCAAATGTTTGGATGCAACTTTGTGCTCACTAAGCCGGTGACAACGGTGAGTCCATGTCGCATCTGAAGTCGATACGTAATCTCACGTGAGCATTCGCCTTCTAAATATATAAGTCCACTGCCTCTGTTCTTTGGAGTTGGGGGCGGGGGACGGTCTTTTACATAGATATCGATAAGATACCACACTCCCACTCAACCACCACCCTTTTCACTTGCTACTTCCTAGCCTGCTACAGATCATGTCCTACCTCGACGATCAGTACCAGACGCATCAACGCGACTCCCAAAGCCCTGATACTATCAATATGCACTCATAATACTGACTCGTATTATTGTAGTAATTCACATAAATGCCCCTGACCAGAAGCCTTAGCATTATTTGTCAGCTCACTACAAACCCAAGTGCCTGGGATATATCCCAGTTGAGATTTCTTGACTTTCTTTCCAATCAAAAATATATCTACAGGGAAATACTACAGCCCATCAAATCAAACCTCGGCCGACAACTATATGTATTGCCGTGTCAAGGCGGAAGAGCCTTGAATGATAGTGCTACTTAATCACATCGAATTTCACCATTATTTTTGTTTATTTCTTATGAAATGTAGATGAATATCTGAGCTGAAAGATTTTTTTATTTGGATCGAGGACTATAATGTTCGTCGAAGCAATCTAAAATCCTCATTAACTCTTTTCATAGTAATCTCGAAAGACACTTTGGACTCATGCTCATAGCAGATATAAACATTCTACACTGTGACAGGATGACTCACAGCATTGTTCAGATCTGTTCAACCTCCACCTGTTTTCTCATCACTAAGCTGAAACGACCATTCTCATTCGTTACGGATGGGATAGTCTGGGTCCATACTCATATCTTTCACAGGAGATATTTTTAAAGCATGAGTCATAAACGACAGGCAGGTTTACCAACCAAGGCTCAGGTCTCTTGGTACATACACCTACCCCGCTTGGTGCGCAGTCGGTTGGAAATATTTTGCTTGAAAAGAGTTACGTGGAATTGTGTGTTGCTGGAAAGATGCTGATACGATGCTTCCGGTCCTAGCATAGCAGTTACGTCAAGACAACCACAAAATCATGGTTCACTTTATGTTCTCTAGGGCAATAATTGCAGTCAATAGGGGCTGTTTTAACACAGCAATATATTTAAAGTGCCCATCAAATCGCGTTATAAGTGTCATGGAAGGCTTCTCAAATCAAGGCACCATATATATATCTCCCCGCATATATATATCTCCCCGCATATATATTATTTTTTTCCACTCCAAATGAGCACTACCGATCCCCCTAAAAAGGGCTATACAAACCCTGCGTTGCGGGCGATGGGTATCTCGCGACTTCGGCTGCCCTCGCGTAACTGGATGATTTTCTGGACCGTTTTGTCAGTCTTAGGTGGAGGTGTGGCATACGATAAGTACGAGCAGAAGCAGATTCGAAAACGATTCGTTTCTCAAGTAGAGCATCTTGGAGACGTTACTATGGAGAATAACCGTTTGCCAAGAAAACTGACAATTTTTATCGCTCCTCCTCCATCCGATTTTCTAGAGGAGAGTCTTAAACTGTTTAGAAGGTTTGCGAAACCAATTTTGAACGCCGCAGCCTTGGACTTTGAGGTGTTTACAGAAACTCGTCAGGGAGATATTCGTCATAAAGTTGCTGAGGATATCAGAGAATTGAGAAGAATGAGGGTGGAAAAAGTTGCAGAAATTGAAGATAAGTCTGACTTGAAAGCTGCTCCTTCGCCGATTTTCCCGGGACTTCAAAAAAAGGAAGAGAGACCATTGGGGAGTATAAGTGAGTCTTTGAATCTAAAAAAATTGCTGGGTGTGTACTATGATAATGAAGATGTGGAGGAGATTGTGAGGGACGATCAGCTGAGTGAGGTTCCCGGTGGTGTAATTTGTGTGGGAAGAGGAGCTTTCAAGGAGTTTGTGACGGGAGTTCACGAGGGATTGTTAGGGCCGTTGGACTCTCCAGAAAACGAGCCTGATCTGAAAGATCAGGTCCCTGGAGGAGCCGAAGGCTCCTCTGAAGGTTTTTCAGGTGATTCAGGTTCTTTAATTGGTCAGGTTACTGAAGGCTCCTCAGGCTCCTCAGATTCGGATCAGGTTCCTGAAGGTTCACCAGTTTCTCCAGACTCAGTTCCAGCTCCCGCCGCCACCACCGACTCTGCCGACAACGACTCGGACGACGAACCAAAAAAGCCCGTCCCCAAACCATACATCAACCCCGAGCAGTACTCAAACGCACTTCTAGCTCCGGAACTCAACTTTTCCCGCCCCATAAAAGACCAAAACAACGTGGCTGCATATTTCCAGCAACCTGTTATAATTCTCCGCTCATACAACCTGGTTGGATTTCTCAAAACGGCAGAACGCATCTTTCGGTTTTATACCAAAAGAGACCAGGCTACAGAGTGCGGACACCAGATCTTGGATCTTGTGATCCCCCAGAAATATAGGCAGATGCAAATCAAAGACCTCGACTTGGGCCTTGAAGAAGAAGCAGACTGGCCGAGCAATTGGGTTCAGAAAGGGTTGGACAAGAACAGCGAATGGGTTCAATCGCTTCAAGGAGACGACCGTGTGATCTCCAAAATGCGTGTTTATAGTGATAAAGATGATTTTTAGAAGTTGAATGCATATTTTACAGCATGTGAAGGGGGTAGCATTATAACCGGAAGATGATGCGACTCCCGAAATAAAATCTCGAGAAAACTCATCCAAAGGTTGCAATACATCTCGATTATGCCCACCTTTGCACGCTTGTCCTCTCAAATCAAAGAAATAGACGATTCTGAAAAGACTGCATCCCGACCGGAAAGCTCAGTCTTTTATTGATATGGTGAGTATTCACAACTAAACAGACACCATCACTCATCGTGCAACCCGTGCATCCTTTCAAAACACTCTTGCATTCTGACAAACACATGCTCGTGCTGGTAGGCATGTAGTAAATCAAAAGTCAGCATTGTGCGGACATCTGCCTTTTTCAAAGGATGATATTTGGATGTTCCCATGAAAATTACGCTCCACTCAGGATGAGGCAGTGTAGTTTTGTCGATGTAAAAGTGCACTCCTCCTTGACGGAATATACTTGTCGGTGGAAGCAAAGGAACATAATCACCTTTATGGGTCACTCTTACCAGTCCACTTTCCATACCTTTTCCTTCATTTATTCTACCAGCCAGATCCTCTGATTCAAAAAGTTGATTCATCCACTCAGTCATCTTCTTGTTACCCACTTTTGGCGCTTCATACGAAACAACGAGAGGATCGTAGCCCATAAGTTTGAGCTCAATGCCTATCAACGTGGCCTGTGCGCCACCTAGCGAGTGACCGGTAACGAAAATGTCGTAATCTGGGAGTTTCTCCTTTAAAAACTGCACGTCTTTGATGACTTCAGGGAAGAAAGATGCGATAGATCGGTAGAATCCTCGATGCACTTTGCATCCATCGCAATCGAACTTATCAGGACGCATTCTATACGCATATGGAATATACTTTACTGGCCTGGTGGCAATATTGGAAAGCCAGTCGCCTAAGGTGGTCGAACCCCTCCACACTATGAGGATGCGACTATTCCCAGGTGTGTGGTCTACAGCTACGTAGCCAGTTCCAGAAAGACCTTCTTTAGGGCGGAAGAGCTAAAGTTAGGAGCTACAAAATCGAGTTTCTTACATCAAAAATTTCAATTTGCGGGTTGTCTTTGCAGAACTCAAGGGGACACGCTTTATCAAGCGGTCCTTTCTCGATATCTTGTTTGGTAATACAGTAGGCTACAGAGCAGAGTCCAGCGAGCTCAACAAGGTTTTCATAGATGGCATGACTACATGTTTTATAGGATTCAAGCTCTGTGGCATTTGTTGCCATGATGGAGATTCGTCTCAATTCTGCTGAGGTGGGATCCAGATTTTCAAGAGCATATACAGTGAGAGCAAACAGGAGTATGATATTTGTGGTTAGAAATTTCATCATTATTGCGAGAAAGAAAAATGCCTTTTACTCCAAAATGAAACCTTTTGTGATGCTTGTGTGGTGTAAGGAAGTATATTATAGGGGGATCAATTATATGCATTCTACAGCTATGGTCGGAATCAGGATACTTTATTCTATAGTGTCAGCGTCAGTGTTGTAATGCTCCAGATTGTTGGTGTCCAAATTAAGTTAAGTTATTGTGAGAGAACGTATTTACCCGTTTCTATATATCCTTTCGCCGTGCGAAACACCAATCTTATACGTCTACCGTCTGCATGCAGCCATTTCTCCCTAATCCCGTTAACGCCGAAGTCAGAACCATTGAGGAACCAATCAGGTCGTTCGCATAAGCCTCGGAATCCTGGAATCAATTTCGAGTCCGATTCTGGCGACAAGATTCATGCACATTACGTAGTAGGTAATGCTGCACTAATGCGTTGACCAATAGCTTGCAGCTATCTGAATCTAATATGGGATGCCTCCGACCAAAAACTCACCGAGGGAGATTCGGGTTACCCTTTTCGTAACCGCAGGCCAGTCCGGCCTTCCTGGGGAATTATACGGCCTTCCTGGGGAAGTATACTCAATACTATTATGTAACCCCACACATATGTTGTTAGCATATGCGGTCAATCGCATAGAGCGATGGAGCGAACATCTTGTATGGACTTATGCTAAGAGAGCCGACTGATCTCGAATCAAACTATTAAACTGTTACTTACATATATTCACTTACGTTCTGTATCCAACATATAGTATTTGAGATGGGCCTCTATCTGTGTGTAAGATATGTGTATGGAGAGGTGCGTCTTCAACGAGGATCAATGATAGAATATCTTGATGTATATTGATCTTTTTTTGACGTCATACGCAGTTTCAAGGGCCTTAGTTTATTGGATTGGGACCATTTGAAATAACGTATTTGTCAAAACGCGAAATAAAAAGACTCATCAGTCAGTTTCTTTTCTAATTCATCTTAAGATCGATGTTGGACAGAGAAAAGAAAACACATAACTGTTGATTCCAGTTGTGTTCACAAAAAATGGCTCACCGTACGACTATTCAGAGAATTCAAGGCTCCATACTTCCCTCTTACTGAAAAGATCTCATGCTTGATAAAGAACTAATGTTTCGAAATTGGAAAGTTCAGAGGTATCTCAGAGGGACCTGACTAAATGTATCTCCCCACCATGCTCATATGTTCCGCTCCAGAATCGCTTTAGATGTCGAGACAATGGGATCAGAAGTATCGAGCCGACGTGTTCCACCACACCCTCATGTCGCCAGCTTAAAAAACACGAGGAATACAGAGCAGTTGACTTACATCAATCCACTGTATGATTCCACAACATAATCCCTGTCCAAGTTTCCAGTAACAAAATTTATCCTAAAAACAGTTCTACATAACCCTTCTAATACTATCCTTGTTCAGGTCCTTCACACTGTTGAATCCACCGAGACACATGGTTGAGGCAAAATCTCCTAACAAACATCTAATCACGTGCTCACACCCTTCTTGTCCTCCAAAGGCCAAACCAAATATATATGGTCTACCAACAAGAACTGCCTTCGCTCCTAGTGCCAGAGCCTTGGCGATATCAGAACCTGTTCTGATACCCGAGTCGAACAAAATCTCCAGCTTGTCGCCAACAGCTTCAGCAATCTCAGGCAACATTTGCAAAGATGCGATGGACCCATCAACTTGTCTACCGCCGTGGTTTGACACAACAATTCCATCCATACCGTATTCCACGGCCAATTTGGCATCACGAACAGTTTGAATCCCCTTTAGAACAATGGGACCTTTCCAGTGTTCCTTGATAAACTTCAGCTCTTCCCACTTGTGACTGTATCCATGGAAGACAAAACTGACCCAGAACTTTACAGCACCTTGCATATCCTCCTCTACAGTTTTGCCGGTTTTTTCTTTGAAAATCTTGCAGAAAACCGGATCGGTCAGACCAATTTTAGTGCCGATATAATCAGGGTCTCTAAATGGGTTAAACCCATTATTTAAGTCATTAGGACGCCAGCCGAGCTGGTAAGTGTCCAGAGTTACAACCAAAACTTCATAGCCTGAGTTGGCTGCTCTTTTCAAAATACTGGCGGTAACCTCATTCATTTCACTGGTTGGCCAGTACAGTTGAAACCATCGTCTGGCTCCAACATCCGCAATTTCCTCCACAGAAGACGCAGCAGCTGTGGAAGTGATATAAGTAACATCGCAATTCTTGGCAGCAGTCGAAGTGGCAATTTCCTTACCGGGATGGAATATTTCTTGAACTCCAATTGGAGCTAGCAAAATTGGAGTAGTGTACTTCTTACCGAAAAGTTCCACACTGATGTCTGGATCTTCCACATCAGCTAGACGGTTTGGGACAAGCCCCCATTTACGGAACGACTCTAAATTATTGTTGTAGCTATCGTCGGCACCGGCGTTACATAGATATCCGTAGGCTTGTTTAGAAAGAGCTTTCTTCGCTTCTTCGGGCCATTCGTTGTATTGGAAAGTGAACGGTTGGGACTTGCCGTGAAGTCCGTAAGTTTCCGAAATGTAGCTGGTGTAGTGCTTTGCAGACATATTGTTAAAAGGCTTGGCATGCAGTCGTTTAAATGCAGACTTCAACCGCTTGCTGTGGGATGGATTGCGCGTGGGATATGCCACATGTGGGGGGATCTCTACTCTGTCAACTTTTTAATGTATTGTCACGTGACGAAAAAGAACGTGGATGGGGTACGTGAGAGTTTGAAAGAAGAAGTTTATGTGAGACGTGGACTGTACATTTTATCACAGCCTATATGGTTGATCCAGTGGGTGCGATTCCATCAACGATCGGCAGCCCACCAATGCGTATGCATGCAGAGAAACATGCACGGATGAAATACAGCATATTGTCTACGTTCTACTGTCGGTTAAACTTGACACACATGGTCAGTTGAGAGAACAATCTAGACCACATGGAATTCCCTTCATTCATGACGGGTAGACGATGATCTGAGCAAATCATTTGCTTGTAAGAGCTACTAATTTGTTTTCGGCTTTTGAGCTGCAGTTGTCAATTTTTTTGGTTAAATAACCCCGTATATACTACCGGGCATGCCTTTGATATGTCAATTGCAGCAATAATGCCGTCTTTTCCAAAACGCTTGCAGTGCCATCCCTTCATCTGCGCATGATGGTGCATGTCAGTCAGCAGTGCTATATATTCTGACATCGTATGTATCCTCTACATACTGTGTACAATGCAAGTGAAACCGATGAATCAACGCAAAAAGGCGTTTGGGAATTGTGAAAGGCTGGACATCAGTTCTCATGTGAAAACTATGTTCTATGGAAGTATAAGTACAACAGTTTGTCAATGATATCTATTACATAACCCACACTGAATTCATGACTGAGTATCAACAGCCGCATTTTTGGTACTTCTAGTTTTGCAGACAGGATCATACCAAAATGATTCGTGTAGGCATCTGACTACAATTACTTCCCATTATCTTCATCAAATGTGCTTTCGGTATATGCTGCTGATAAATCAATCACCGCAAACTCTTCTCTCTATGATTTTTCAATGTTAGGCATCTTAGATACATAGCTTGACTGAGGCAAAACTCACCAGAACGTATGTTACCACATTGATAGGAGAAACGTTTCAATCTGGAAAAAGCCTCAAGGTTGGGAAAGAACTAACAATAAAAGTCCATATAAGTGTTCAAATAAACATCAAGACAAACTAGATTAGCCTAAGGTACAGCTTTTTCAAGTAAAAAGAGAAAAATGAGTTCATCACTGTTCTTGAATTCTCCGATGATGCGAAGAATCCGGGCCAAGACAAATCAGGCAAGTGGCTGCTGTCTGGATCGGAAGACGGCAAGATAATAATATGGAGGACAAAGGACTGGGAGATTTTTGGGAAGTTAAAGGGTCATAAGGCCCGGATCAATGATCTGGCCATTCATCCTTCTGGAAGAGTTGCAGTTTCCGTAAGTAACGATAAAACCATCAGACTTTTAAATTTAATGAGTGCGAAAAAGGCCTCTGCCTTAGAATTATAGGGTAGAGATACTTTGGGCCAAAAACATGCCGAGTTTGTAGAGTGGTCACAAAGCGGAGAGCATTTCTCGACCAAACTTTTGATTTACGAAACAAAAAGCGCACAAATCAAAAACATTGTTAATGTTTCGTCCCCGATTATGAAGCTGGGAACAGTTTTACTCGAAGGTACCGAGTACGTTATTATCACTTTTGGTGACGGGTCAATAAAGTTTTACACCTTCAGTCACATATTGGACTCAGAAGAGAGAATTGTATCTGATTTGAAACCAACTTTCGAACTCAGGGGTCATGCAAGTCGTGTGAATGGGTTCCAGATCTACAGGTTCAGTGAAGAGCTATCGTTCCTCGTTTCTATATCCTCAGACGGCAAGATTGTGGTTTGGGACTTGAGAAAAAGGGACCAAGTTGCAGTTTACAATTGTGGGGAACGACTAAATGTTGTGAGTGTTGTTTCGGAGGAGGTGGAGAAAGCGTTGAAACCCAGACTTTCGCTTGAGCAGAACGACATGGGAGATGTGAGTGAGAGCGAGGTGGAGTCTGACGGAGAGCTCAAGAGGGTTATGAAGGGAAATGTGCCGAAGAAGAAACGTTCAAAGGCAAATAGCAGGAAAATAGCTGTTAAATTGGAGTAATGTAAATACAATTCTACATCAGTTTTAAACCGGCATTCAAATGAGAGACTTAACAGCTCTACAACTTGGAATCACCGCGGGGGAAGTTCAATTCATAAAATTTCAACGTGGACATTTGCGAGGAGTCGTTAAACGACAATTGTAGTACTTTCCCTATTCTTAGGGTCCTACACCCGTACACCATGGACACCCTGGAGTCTGATTTCGAATTTGTAAGGTCAACTCACAAAACACTCTAACCGTCAGGATTCAAAGTCGCAACAAGTTTTTGAGACTTCTGACCATGAATCTGAAAAATCCAGAAGTCTCACGCCTTCAGATCGGCGTAGCAGCATTGACGAGTCAGAGTTCACCAAAGATGCACGCGACGTGTTTGAAAACTATGTACTTGACTCGAGCCAGGCAGATTTTAGCGATAGTGTAATTGGAAAGAAGAGCTATGACCTGACTCACGTAGCAGAGACGTATGAACAGAAAGTTTCACGGATTCGCCGTGAGATTGGCGAGCTGTCATTAGAAGAACCCTCAAGAAGGGAGTCTGATGAACTTTTATTGCTCTTGGACCGTTTGTCTATAAATACTGATTTTGTAAACCATAAACCTCTGCATTTGGAGGTTGTAAAGCCAGAAAATGACTCTGGTGAAAGTGTTTCCAGGAGCTCAGACTTGCATCACTCTCTCGAGATAGACGCTCGTCTAAAAGAAATGGAAAACGTGATTGGGATTCCGGATCTTTTAAGTGATGCGGGCGATATTTCCATACAGGCAGAAATAAGCAACTTGCATCGCCAAGTGAATCTGTTGAGTAGCCCAGAATGCCTGCAAGATATATGCAAAAGGGTTGGAACAATAAATCTCCCTGATAAAGTTGACATTGACGATAAAAAGGTCGATTTACTCTATGATAGGCTCACCTCCCTTCCTCCTGTAGATGTTGTGCTGCCGTTGGCTTTGGAAAGACTCAAGTCGCTGAATGCGCTCCACTTGCAGTTAGCTTTTTCAGTTAATACTCTCGACGATTTGGAGGAGTCATTTTCGTCTGTCAACAGGGACATTGCCAGTTGGAAAGAGGCTCTAGGTTCCACAGAACTGAAATTGGAGCAGGGGAGAGAGGATTTCGAGAAAAACAAAGTGGAGATAAATGATTGGATTAGTAAACTGAGGGAAAAGGTGGAATATATTGCATGAAGTTGTCTTCACGCATTCTACAGACGGTTGTGTGCATACAAAGGCGCAATTGCAAATGTTTATGCGGGGGTGCTTGTTGCAAAGCTCGGTAAAGTGGGTTTCCATCTGGCAGCTAAAAAACGGCTAGATTTGTATCTTACATCCACAGCTGGCCTGTCACTTGATACACTGCTTCTTTAAATTGAGAAACGTGTTTAATTGACCACTGGCTTAGACACTTGGCCGTCATACTCTACCAGCTGTTAAAATTAAACCCGTCAAATGCTTGTAGGATGGAAAGTATCTCAGTAGATCTATCACGTCGGGCAGTAACCGGCTATCATACTCGCGTGAACTGAGTAGGGAACAATTGGGCTCCGCGCTCTACGTCTTGAGCTCGAAACTACCACTTGAGTAGCGGTTGTTGTGAATTATTTTCAAGCAAACGATGAAAGAGAAAAAAAAAAACACATCCGGGAAAATCATTTGCAGGCTGCGATGGTTTGTTATAAAAACCTATGAAATGACCCAAACTATCAAATTGCAGAAGCCATACAGCGGGACGCAAGTTTTGTATATCGAGAGATTTCCTGCTTCAACTCTTACCCCTCAATAGTGTAGGAGATCCGGCACATAGCTGCCTGCACTTGCCATTTGTTGTGACATAGAGGAGCTATTTCAAGTTGAGCGGACTGGCAGTGGTGACCTAACTTTCTTCAACCTGGATGTCAATCTCACTAGTCTCGCGTGGAAGAAAGGTTCAGTAGGCTCCCAACAACTATCTCCAATACAAAGAGGTAAGGCATAGTGATCTCTAGCCCGAGAATGCTACGATCTTTGCATTACACAATACAGACCTCCGTTTTGATTCCGTTATTCAAGTTTAGGCTGACTCAAGACAGTGAGCACTTAACAACCTCCTGGGTGTCGAATGATTTTTAAGAGTCCGTCAGGACCATCTTCAGGCATTCAGTTAAACTTAAATTGTTCGATGGACAACGAGTTGCCACATTTCAAAGAACTAAGCTGAAAAATGTTCATTCCATATAATTCCCCGACACATATCCTTACACCCATACAATGGCCAACTACGATGTTTCGTCAACAAAGTCCTTCATGCAAGCGATGGAGCGGCTTTCGAGAAGCTTGGAGTCCATTCAATTTGAAAAAGAGATTTCGATCCCTCTTATCAACTTAGAAGAACCCCAGGGAAAGCTGGAGGTTACCAAACAGGTTGATCGGCTGCTTCAAGATTTCCAGCCGGTAATGGAGTCAAAGGCCGCACCTCATCGTAAACAGTTTGATATGAGAGAGGCACTGACAAAGATCGGCCAGTTGGAGTTGTTGGCCTCAATCATAAATATCGTAAAAAATGCACCTCAAGAATCTTTACAATCGAGTTTGATTGATATTCTTGGGTTTGACCACTTTGATCTTGTTGGTGACATTTTACAGAACAAAGATGATCTAGAGCAGATGGCGCTGCCAAACTTTATGACCCGATCTGAAAGAGATGCTCAGGTTAGAGATAACTACACCAAGGCTCGTAATGAAGTTTTGAGTGTTGAGAGAAAGAAACAAAAGTATCCTCATGTCTTTTCAAATAGTCAGGATGCGGGTAATATTATTTCCGTAACGGGGAAGCAGTTTGCCCTTCCAGAAGGGTCCACTCGTGAACAGTATAGTTTATACGAGGAGATTATCATTCCAGCATCTGAGAAAAAGCCTCCAGGATCGCAAAAATTCACACCGCTCACAGAACTAGACTTTCTGTGTCAGGGAACATTTAAGGGTTACAAGACACTTAACAGAATGCAGTCTCTGGTGTACCCTGTAGCTTATCATTCCAATGAGAATATGCTTGTATGTGCCCCCACAGGTGCGGGTAAGACGGATGTTGCGCTTCTGACTATTTTACACACTATAGGTCAGTACGTGAGCGAGGTGCCGGAAATTGAGGTTGACTACGACGAGTTCAAGATTGTTTATGTGGCCCCGCTTAAGGCTTTGGCAGCTGAGATTGTCGGGAAGTTTGCATCCAAGCTCAAATGGCTCGGAATCCAAGTCAGAGAGCTAACAGGAGATATGCAACTAACAAAGGCGGAACTGGAAACTACTCAAATTATTGTAACGACCCCTGAAAAATGGGACGTGGTCACGCGAAAGTCACGTGACGATCTTTTGGTTGAGAAGGTGAAGCTTCTCATTGTGGACGAGGTTCACCTGCTTCACGAGGAGCGTGGTGCTGTCATCGAAACCCTGATTGCGAGAACTCTGCGTCAGGTGGAGGCCTCACAGAGTATGATCCGTATTGTGGGGCTTTCCGCCACGCTTCCCAACTATGTAGATGTAGCAGACTTCTTGGGGGTCAACCGAGAGGTGGGAATGTTTTTCTTCGACTCCTCTTTCCGTCCCGTGCCCTTGAGACAGGAGCTTCTCGGTGTGCGTAAACCGAGAGATGATCTCGACAAGGTGGCATACAGAAAGCTTGTAGATGCGCTGTCTGCAGGTCATCAGGTTATGGTTTTCGTTCACTCGCGCAAGGACACCTACAAGACAGGCGAGTTTTTCGCCAAAACGGCAAGGGAAGAGTCGGAATCTGGGCTCTTCGATTGCACTGAAGCTTCACGTCACTCTGTATATAAGCGAGAGCTTTCTCATAGAACTCGCAGTCGGGAGCTGCGCGATCTGTTCCCATCTGGCATCGGCATCCATCATGCTGGGATGGTAAGGTCCGATCGTAATCTTGCGGAACGCATGTTTCTCGATGGGTGTATAAGAGTACTTTGTACGACCGCAACTCTTGCGTGGGGAGTCAACCTTCCCGCTGCGGTGGTTATTGTAAAGGGGACTCAACTCTACGATAGCCAGCGGGGAGGGTTTGTTGATCTGGGAGTGTCAGACGTTATGCAGATCTTTGGTCGAGCAGGTCGACCTCAGTTTGGAGAGGTGGGTACTGGTATTTTGATCACCAACAAACTAGACCATTACGTTTCTCTGCTTACGCAGCAGCACCCGATTGAGTCTCGATTGGCTGCCCGTCTCATCGACAATCTGAATGCGGAAATCTCGCTCGGATCAGTTACAAGTGTAGATGAGGCTGTAAGATGGCTCGGGTATACGTACCTTGCTGTAAGGATGCGGTTGAATCCCTTTGCGTATGGAATCGACTGGCGGGAGCTGGACGGAGACCCGCAGCTCGTTCAGAAACGACGTGCGATGGTGGTGGACGCTGCACGGAAACTTCACTCTCTTCAGATGGTTGTTTTCGACGAGCGGACAGGATCTTTGAGCTCCAAAGACCTCGGCCGGATAGCTTCGGAGTTCTACATCCTCCATGAAACTATAGAAACGTTTAATACCGTGGCCAGCCCTCACGCTTCTGAGGCAGACGCTATATCCATCATATGCATGGCAAAAGAGTTTTCACAAGTTTCAGCACGCTCGGACGAGTCAGTGGAACTGAAGAAACTCTCCGACAAAGTTCCATGCCAGGTGGCGGTACTAGACTCGACCCAGGGAAAGTGTAATGTGCTACTGCAGAGTTGGGTTTCCCGTGTCACTATGCGAGAGTCTTCGTTAGTCAGTGACTCTATGTTTGTTGCTCAGAATGCTGCGCGGATCAGCCGAGCTTTGTTTCTCGTTGGACTGAGTCGTCGGTGGGGGAGTTTTGCCAAAGTTATGCTCTCCGTTTCGAAATGCATCGACAAGCGGATGTGGCCGTTTGAAAAACAGTCACAAATCGTTGTCCCCAAACTATCTGTGGACGCCGAGGTGTTCCCCATAACAAGCCACGTTCTGCGGTGTGTGACGGTGGTGACGCCGGATTTCCGATGGGATCGATCGGCCCACGGCGAGGTACAGCACTTTTGGGTCTTTGTCGAAGAATCAGACAGAGACGGATTGTTGCACTACGAAAAAGTGGTTGTACCACGCAGACAGGTACATCTGGCCAAACAGATGGAGTTCCTCGTGCCGCTATCAGACCCTCTCCCGAATCAAGTGGTTGTATCAGCTTTTAGCGATTCGTGGCTCGGACCCTCATCGAGTCACGTGATCAGTTTCCAGCATTTGATACGTCCTGAGAACGAAACAATGCAGACTCCGTTGCTGCCGTTGCAACCGCTTCCTGTATCGTGTTTGGGGAATCCGCAGGCGGAGCGTGCGCTGGGATTTTCGTACTTCAACCCATTGCAGACCATGTGTTTCCACGCTCTGTATCATTCCACAGACTCTGTCTTTGTCGGGTCTCCTACCGGATCTGGTAAGACCGTTGTGGCTGAGCTGGCATTGTGGAGCTCGCTGCCAAAGGGGAAAATCGTTTATATTGCTCCTATGAAAGCGCTTGTAAGAGAGAGGGTCAACGACTGGCGCACCAGACTAGGATTAAAACTTGTAGAACTCACGGGTGATAGTCTTCCCGATGCGCGGGACGTTGCGCGTGCTTCCATTATTGTCACAACCCCTGAAAAGTTTGACGGCATCACAAGAAACTGGAAGACTCGTCATTTCGTGCAAGAGGTATCGCTGGTCATAATGGACGAGATCCATCTCTTGGCGAGCGACCGTGGTCCCATTCTGGAGATGATTGTGAGTCGGATGCGATACATCTCCAAGCACACTTCCAAGACTGTTCGTTTGCTGGGGATGTCCACCGCTGTGGCTAATGCTTTCGATATGGCTTCGTGGCTGGGATGCAGCGATACAGGAGTATACAATTTTCCGTCTTCTGTGAGACCTGTTCCTCTGCAGATGTACATTGAGGGATTCCCTGATCGATTGGCGTTTTCTCCCCTTATGAAGTCTATGAACAAGCCTGCGTACCGGGCGATACTGCAGCACTCGCCCACCAAGCCGGTTTTGATATTTGTGGCTTCCCGTAGACAAACCAGACTGACGGCTCTGGACCTGATCCATCTTTGTGGCTCCGAAGAGAACCCGAGACGGTTCCTGCACACGGACGAAGAGTTCCCGGAAGTCAAGGACGACACTCTGAGGCTTTCTTTGCAATTTGGGATCGCTCTTCATCACGCGGGGCTTGTCAACTCAGACAGGGCTCTTTCCCATAGGCTATTTGAAGAGGGAAAGGTGCAGATCCTGGTAGCCACCTCCACTTTAGCATGGGGAGTGAATCTTCCTGCGCATCTCGTAATCATCAAGGGAACCCAGTTTTTCGATGCCAAAATCGAAGGGTACCGCGATATGGACCTCACCGACGTTCTGCAGATGATGGGACGGGCGGGAAGACCAAAATACGATACCAGCGGTACCGCTATCGTGTTCACCAAGGAGTCCAAGAAATCTTTTTACAAGCATTTCCTTAATGTGGGGTTCCCGGTCGAGTCGTCACTTCACAAAGTACTGGATAACCACATCGGGGCTGAAATCTCTTCCGGAACAATCGGATCCCGCCAACAGGCGATGGACTTTCTCACGTGGACCTTTTTGTACCGGCGGATCCACCACAACCCAACGTATTACGGAGTGGAGTCTCAATCGCAGGAGGATATCTCACAGTTCCTCTCTAACCTCATTGACTCCACTATCGAGAGACTTACCGACAGCAAATGCGTAGACGTTGTCGCTGGTAAACTCTACCCAACCCCGTACCTCCACGTGTGCTCCTACTACTACCTCTCGCACATGACGATACGCAACCTGGTGAGTCACGTGACCCCTACTTCGACGTTCCGTGATTGTGTGAGGTGGCTGAGTGAGGCCGCTGAGTACGATGAGCTTCCAACGCGGCACGGAGAGGAGCTCATCAACATGGAGCTTTCTCAGCAAATGCGGTTCCCGGCTTCCGAGCTCAACAAGGAGTTCATTTGGGATCCGCACGTGAAGGCTTTCCTACTTTTCCAAGCGCACTTTTCCCGAGTCGAAATGCCCATTGCGGATTACGCGCAGGACCTTGTTTCTCTTCTGGACCAAGCTTTGCGTATCCTGCAAGCGTATATTGACTGCGTGTCCGAAATGGGCCTCTTGAGCGTTGTTCTAGAACTTGTGAGACTCATGTGGTGTGTCAAGCAAGCTCGCTGGGGTGAGCAACAGCATCTCATTCTTCCTGGAGTGGATTCGGGAGATTGGGATCTTGCTAAAGTTGGGAAAGCTTCTGCGAAACAACTAGCAGCTCTTGCAAAGGGAAAACCGCAGGAGTTTATCAAAATCGCCAAAACTCTCCCCACATGCACCCTGTCTGTGACCCAGTCTTCCAAACAAGATCTTGTGGTGGAGCTGTTCCACGATAACCCGCCATTGAACAACGAGTTCAAAGTCTACACCCCCTTTTACCCAAAGGCACAAAGAGAAACGTGGTTTATTATCATATGCGATACTAACTATAAAGAGCTGTTTCTACTTAAAAGGGTATCACCTCAAAAGTCTCACAATACTATCTCCACAAAGTGTAACCTGATCGTTCCTCCACAGCTGTGCGGACACAAGCTCAGAATCCTCGCCGTGAGTGACTTTATGGATCTGCGATACGAGTTAGTTCACGAGTTTCTGAACTAGAATGATCGATCAGAAGATAGATGGTTGCCACAACAATGAACTCTCCTATCAGTGCAATGGCAGACCTTATAGCCCAAACCGATGCTACTATCTGAATTCTGTTTGCGTGGTGGGGTTTAAACATTGCCACTACCGGAAGTGCCATGTTAGCCAGCCAAAGCGGGAAGAAGATGAATCCATATACGAAGAACTGCCGTTAGTAATAGTACTGAACGTACATACTCCTGGGCATTTTTGTATTGCATTTCTCAGAAATGAACATCCGCTACAATCGCAGAACGTGGCATGAGGCTCTTCGTGATAGGGTAAGCTTTGCACATCGTTCAGCGTAACAGAAAGCATGTAGAGATATCAAGAGAGGGTTTTTTTTATCGCGATGATGTTTCAAAAGTGAAATTTCCTATTTGGGAAGCGCAATGGGTTTTGGCTTCACCTGGCTCTACTTTACCAAAACGGCACAGGGCGGACTTTTTAGTTGGTGATTTTCGATGGTTATAGCGGTTGATATGGGGTGTGTTCAGGGGTAATGCAGGAATATGCACTGATGCATGCGGCTCAGTCTCCACCTCAATCTCCACCTCCCTTTGTATATATAGATATAACGTCGCTATATGGCTTGGATAAGTGTGCTCTACTCTGTGCTTTCGCTTGCGTATTTAAGCAGTTTTGAAAAGTCCTCTGATTGTTTGGTTCGCTTTTGTTGGTGTGTCTTTGGCAGTTTCTCTGAAAGGATTTTTTTTGCGCAACATAAAGTCTTGACTATGGGACAAAGTAAAGAATGGAGAATATAGAGGGGAGATTTGATGAGTAAAGCAGGATCCAAAGCACTGCTGCATATACAAACATGATACTACTTCTTCGCAATCACGGCGACTGACTTGGGTGATGTAGTATAACAGCTCAGCCAGTGTCAACAACGATACGATGTTGCCTATTCGCTGTAACGATGATGTCGAGACATTATTCTTGGCTGTAAAATCTTGAGACGAAATTAAATATTGATTAGACCCCTAATAATTAAATAGGGGGATAATAATCAATGAGGGAGGGGGGAAAATAGAAGAGAATTTAGTTAAATTGGTATACCATTTGTTTTACACACAAAAGTGTATAGGTTCAAACCTTATACTTCTCAATAAACCGTAACCTGAATGTATGGATTAGATGGTGAGGATCTTTATTGATAATGTAATGCCTCTCTATACTGTCCCATATACTAGTCCTAACTGGTAGGAAAACGGGCTCGGTGCATTAGGGCTGAGCCCTGACATCCCCCCCTCGAGGTGTGACAATATCTTCTGTTAAAAAGTTAGATGAACATCCTTAGCGTAGTCTTCTAAGAGGGACTGAGCCGAACGACGTAACGTTGAGGCTCTTACCCATTGTTCAGTGTTATCGATGAATTACACCAGCAACGGATATCCTTTTGTTTTCCGTTGATGACCTATAATTTGGGAGATTTCCATTTCTTCTGACCCATCGCGGTAGCGCTTGTGAACTACTGGAGCGGTGGGGGCAGTGAAGAAAGACTCGGGAATATGGTGTGCTAACCGCAGCTGGCTGACGGGAAATACATTGTGCGCGTGGGAAGATGGGGGTAGTTCTAAGAGAGTTAATCCGACAGAGTTTCCGCAATACGAAACGGGCCGCAAAATCAACCTCTCACTTTTGGAGCAAGATTTGCGATCTGTGCATCCGGAATCACAGAGAAAACTGAGTTGTCGACATAGACTTCATCACCTTGTGAGAATGTGACGAAGTGATGTCTGGCGTCAAATTGTGCTTTATACTTAGCTTGAGAGTTTGATAGAGATTGCCTCGCAGTAGTAAGCATTCTGTCGAGTTTCTCTGACAGCGACAGGGCTTCGGGTAAGGATGGGAACTCGATATTGTGGGGGTCATTAGGGATGGATCCAATGTCGACCTCGAAAGGAGATGATCCTTCGAGACTGGTGGGGGGTGAAACTCACCAAGACTAACAAACTTGATCCAATCGGAATTTGAACCCACGTAACAACGTAAGTAATCTTCGAGCGTTGAAACGCTCGGCTTTCCCTTTACTTTGTTGGTGATGGCTGACTCTTGGACTTTATACCCCACACTTTGTAGAAAGTCTTTATACAGATCATTGTCAAACTGAGGGCTCCTATCACTTTGAATGATTTGCGGCAATCCATGCAGCTTAGAAACATTATGAATCAGCAGCTGGAGGAGGCCATGGGTAGACAATGAGCTGACGGTGGGCAACGGCTGGTCAATTTATCCACAACACTGAGAATGGCATCGTAAGATGTCGACGAGTGAATCGGGTCGTCTGTATTTGGCAAACCTGTGATGAGGTCAGTATGGATATGCGGCCAACGTTCTGAGGGTATAGGTGCTAACTCTAATAAGCCTTGTGGAAGTCTGTTCCGTGACTTTAAGACATGTGGTACAATTCGAAACATATTGCGACACAGTTTCGGTCAATTTCGGAAATCTATAACGGCTCCGGACTCTGAGTAACATACGACGTGTCCCAATGTGACCACCTAACGGAGAATGATGCATCTTGTCCAAGAAAGATTGTAACGCATCATGAGGAATGCACACTTTCCCTTCAGAATAAAGCAGGCCCTGTTGTAAACTATAATGACTAGAATGGGATTCTATGTCACGCAAAATTGGGCTGAGCCCTTAAACTAAACCAAATAATATGTGAAAAAACATCAAGACAACCATCCGGGAAGGGTGAAATACTATTCATGTCAGCTCAAACGGGTGCCTACGAGATCCGGAAATCGACATGGACCCAATGGTGTAACCATGGTTTGACTTGTCTCTAGAGATAAAGAGACGTCTATGATCGTCATGGTTCTCAAGATGGTATTGACGTATGATTTTAAGAGCATCATCGTTGGACTCTGATCCCGATGTGGTGAAAATTGTGGCTTTAAAAGCACCTTTTGGGGATTTGTCGATGAAATATTGACCCAAGGCTTCAGCGTTTTTGTTTGAAAGCGAAAGGGGGAATGAGTACACAGACTCCCTCGCTGCTTTGGTGATTTCCATCCGGGAAGGGTGAAATACCATTTATGTCAGCTTATTATATAGAGCCAGTCCAGCCTATCAAAATGTGTTCAACACGGGCTTGGTGCTTTTGGCGGTATAACGGGGAAGGTAGGTATGCGGAGTTTAATCAAATAAATTGACCCCTAGACGTTCACATATAATCCAAAGCGCTCCTGGCTACTGAATGATATAAAACTTGGACTGCTGAGGTGACTGTGGTCAACAAAATCGCTCCCACAAATCAGCCAAATATTAACCACACTACGTTAAATATTACATTATGCTAATCTAAATGCTAATCGAAAAACTCATCTTCTTCCGCCTTTGGCTCTTCAACCTTAGGCTTAACCTTGGCCGACTCCTGGTTCACTAACTTTGCGTGATCAATTTTCTTACCTGCCAAAACGTCCTCCACCTTAACAGCAAGAGTATTATCGTCTAATGCTTTTTCAAACTTTTTACGAAGCTCACTCCGTTTTGCGTCCGTTTTCTTCTTACCCTTCTTTTCGCCCTCACTGGTGGGGACCTCCGTTGGATAAAGAGAAATGTACTTTTCAGATTTGGGGAAATTACAAATATAAGCCACATCCACCTGACAGTGTTTAACAATCTTCTTTTGTTTCTTGATATCTTTTTTAACGGGTTCTGAGACATTTTCCATTTCTTTGAGCTGATTTAATGCATTTTTAAGTCTTCTTATCGCCTTTTTACGTTCGAAAAATCTAACCATGTGGTATCTCTTTGACAAATGCTGAGCCTTTTTGTCAAACTGCTTACTCTCGAGCTCGGCAGTAAGTGCGCCAAGTGCTCTCTCATTGTCCACTCTTACATCAGCCGGCAGATTTGGTCTTCTGAGCAATCTGGTGATATCTCTTATCTTCTTCTTGATTTTAGCGGACCCAGAATTGATGACAGAGCCGATCTCTAGAGATTTAGACATTGATAGGTTTTTTTTTTTTTTTTTTTTTTTT
>JAJLSF010000357.1:0-28498 GCA_030567395.1 Citeromyces hawaiiensis
TCCAGCTCGCATGCGTTTCTACTATGCTCAAGTAGAACTTATATGCGTAATTCCGCATTTCAGCACAGACGACCGCAGGAAAGCCACAGGCAGTTAGCTGTGACATATAATACTGTTGGAGAGTGAGTATTACTATACTACTAACTAAATAGATTTCACCACGCAAAGCCAGTCTGTGGTCCAACAAAGTCGATCGGATTCATGAGGCACGACGCCTGTTTCCATATATATAAAAAAAGCGCAAGCTTCTTTATGATAGAGAGCCGATCTGAGCATCTATCGGTTCTCCTGTTTTTGCATAAGTCCATTAATTGATCTGCTCCACTGCAGGATGCATTGCGTGCTGCAGTAGACCGCATAGAAATCCTACAGAGGATATTGCAAAGGGGTAAGGGTTGCAACATGACCGCCCCAGAGGCCGAAGGGTCTGAGGTTGCAGTTGGCAACCCGAACCTCCTGCGGGTGATATTGTATATCGAGGTACTACTCGAGTTGTTATGGGTAGTGTTTTACTACTGAGAAGCCCCTCAGAAGAGTAGATAAGACCTCATGCTTGCTATCTATGCAAGGCAGAAAAAGATCTGCATGATAAGAGGCAACTTGCATCATCAGGAATGATGGGACGGTGATCTATGCAAGATAGACTCTGTTGAGCTCTAGACTTCATATTTGTTGGGTAAAGGAGGAAATGGCAGCTGTCAGACATGGTAGGTATAAAAGGAGAGGTTTCCGTGCTTTATAGATAGAGAACATAGAGAAAAGTTAAGCAACTAATAGTGAAGTCAAGGGACACACACTAAGAATATTATCAATACAGATTTACACCCGCTTTACATCCTGACAAATACAATCAAATTATTGCAATGGAAGGGTGACATAGTAGATAGCTCTTTATTGATGTGGCAAAAGCGAAAGACAGTTGAGAGAAATCGGTTATCATGCCTTTCAGTAAATGCCACACTTTATTCTTTCAGTTTCTCGCAGTACAACGGTAGGAGATCATAACTGGTCACATGATGGTTATTTGCTTCTTCCTTCCCCTTACGAACCTGAGAAGATTCCACCTTTCCCGTGCAGTCTTTGAAGGTCATTGTTCACCTCACACGGGCGATAGTTAGGCATGTCTATCAGGCGGTCAATTATTTGACTTGCGATCCATTTAATTCCCGCCTCTTTGTTACCCAATTTTGTAAGACGTAAAGAGTAATCCTGTTGCTTCAAGTCTTGATGGCCACCGTTGTACCATTAGCATACGATGCGTTCTAGAACTCCACCCTTAAAAACAGAACACTGGTTTCAAAAAAAGTCTTTTTCAAAGAGCATTCGAACAAACACGCGTGTTCTGACGTACCTTAAGTCGACTATATCTCATAGATCTCCGTCTATGTGGAAACAGTCATCGGAAGGACCGTTATTACTGATAGAAGCAGTTCTCTTTCTAGCACATGAAGCAAACACTAGTCGCACAAGATATTTCTCAAAGGGTGCTCATTCGAGTTTATGCAAGACGCGATCGTCTAGATTAACCTGTGGTCCCCTGCAGCTCATGCATGCAAGTGAACAAATTATGGGGACTATATATATCATGACGTACATTTAAACGTTCTAGAAGATCTAGATCAGATCAGATCAGATCTATTTTCACTTTCGATCTCATCTTTAGATCCTGGTACTTTTCAGCCCTACAATGAACGTTTCAAGATGCTAAAAAATCTCTCTGATCTTCAGATTATTTGCCTCATCTTGTCTGAGCGAGCTAAAGAGGGAACATTTACTCCCTTGGTACCCGCTGCTACATCTTGAGGTTGTGCGTTTGCTAAGGGTCGAGGAGCAGTTAATCTCTCTTTATAACACCCTTTCATCGGCAGCGACCTCTGCAGTTCTACTACGAAAAGTTTTCGGAAAACGGCCGTCACTCTAACCCACTTTATGACTACATAAAAACTTCTATCACCAATACATCCAGCAAAGGAGCCTCACCGAGAGCCAGTAGACTAAACCGCTTCACACATCTTACTAGCACCATTGAACGCTTCCACAATCTCGGCCCCGTTCACCAACAACCCCTCGTTGTGAATCAGCTGCACCATCGAGACAACTTGGTGGAAAAAGGGAATCCCGCGAAACAGCTCATCTGAGGCAGACGCAATGACCGGACTGAAATTCTGGTTCAGTGTCTCTCTTGCGTTGGATGCATCTACATGCCACAGCTCAAAAAAGACCTGAGCAAAAATACCCATCAGGGTATTGGGAAGGCTTGAGTTGAAGGGGATCTGGCGAGCCATGGACTTCCATTGATCGTTGTCCCACTCCGTCTTTACCGGAACATCCTTGTTGGAGAAAAGAATGGCTAGAAGGTTGGCGGAAACAAGCTCAAAAACCTGAGAGTTGAGCTTGTTGAAGATGGATCTAAAGTGAAGCAGAGACCGCGACACTTTGCTGCTGGTGTAGTTGTTTGGTTTGAGATGGTGCACTTTTAGCAGCACGAGGAACCTCGAAACAAGCGCAATGTGTTTTCTGGATTTTTCGTCCGAGTGTACGTCAACGTCAGACAGAAAGTCTGCAAGAGAGAGGGATTTGGAGAACTTTTTGAAAAAAATCAAAACAAGAATCAGCTGTTCCGCAAACGAGGAGTCCACAACAGACTTTAAAACTCTTCCCCACCCGGTGAGCGACTTGTCTCTGTTGATAAACCCAAGCACGGCTAAGCTTCTAGCAAAGGCTGACGAGATGAGCTGGTCAGAAGAGTTGAAAGACGTTCCTGTGAGGTTCAAAAACGACGGAAAACAAAACTCGGGCTGGTTGGAATCCACTATAAACCCAGTAAGATCGTAGTAAGGGGTCGGCTGGATCCTATGAACAAGCTCGTATGTCTTGGGGCCCTCGTAAAAGGTGGTCAGACGCAGCTTCTTCACCTGGTGGTATCTGTTGAGGAAGGTGGTTAGAATACTAAGCGTCTTTCCCTTGAGTTCGAGACTGTCCTTTGATGTAACGAGCTGTTGATACAGGGGAGATACTCGAGCATCGAGAGGCAGTCGCTCGACGTATTCGTTGAAAACCAAGCATTCAAACACATCAAACGGAGCGATTCCCACAGATAAGTAAAAGTACAGCTCGTTAGGCAGTTTTTGGCTGATCACGTCGTGGATATCGTTAGGAGCCTCCTTTAAAGGCTCCACGGAACCGTCAAGCTTCAGCACAGGCATATACTCAAGAGCAGCCACTCCTCTCTGATACAGTTGAAGGAGATGCGGCTCTACGAGAAGTGCGTTGAAAACGGACCCTGCTCCGTGGATCACAAATTCGTGGAGGATTTGGAACGAGATTTGCGGGAAGATTGCAAGAGTTTCATTTTGGAACTCATTCCCCACTGCAAAACTAATATCTCTAAATTGTTTTTCTGAAATGCTGAGTTTAGACAGAATAAACTCACGATCTAAAAACTTGAACTCGCGGTATTGGAATTCCATGCAAAAGATGAATTTACCCATATTATCCACCAAAAGACAATCTGTGGATCCGTAGATAACGTCAATCACATTTTTTTGGTGCATATAATGCAGCTGCAAAGTGGCGGAATACGGAGCTACGATGTACTCGATTTTGTTTTCAGCGAAAAACTCCAACAGCTCAGTGAAAATGGGTCTGAGAGGAACCGAAGAGCCCAGCTCTCTAAACGGATGGAAATTCATCTTATTTGTAGTTGTTGTGTTGCTGCTTTCCCAAGCTTTACGATGGTGCGACTCAACAAGCGATAAATCCGGGTTTTGTTCCACTTCGAACTGACTCCATATTTTTAAACCGGGCAAGACAAAGACAGGCGTCACGTTGATCTCGTGGAAAATTTCCAAGTCCATTTTGATGTAGTTAAGGAGGGTTGTAGGGAGTCCTCCAATGGCGTCCAAATTGGGTTCCTTTTTCGGAGTGATGAGACGGGAGATGTAGTGTTCCAAGTCAATTCCCATTTTCGAGTTGCGCAGGATGTCAAACGGGTAGCTCCCGACCGCGTGGTTTTCGAAGAGGTACGGCTCGAGTGATTTGACTGGTGTTAGGGAAGTGGAAGGTGTGACTTACTGGGCATGTTGTGAGGGTGTGGAAGTGAGGGTGTGTGGATGTAAGAGAACGTTGAAGCGAAAGCGGAAATGTTCTCATTAGTGTCCCAAGGAGTGTTCTAGAACATCGAGGGGGAGCAAAAATGTTCTCATTACTATCTAAGGGAGTGGTCTAGAACATTGAGGGGGAGCGGAAATGTTTGCATTAGCATCTAAAGAAGTCTAGAACATTGTAGTGAAAGTATCTAACAGAGTGTACTAGAATATTGAAGCGAAAGTATCTAAAGGAGTGTTCTATAACGTTAAATTGAAGCATTGTCTGCGGTAGTACTTAAAAGAGTGTACGTTGAAGTGTTCTTCTTCATGCTAACGGATATCTTTATGGCCAGTCGTCAGCAGTAGTATTTACTGGAAGGACAAGTGCCAAATGACACAACTGAAAGGGCACGTGATCCAGAGGTTTAATAGCGTTTGATCATCATGGAGGTGAGGAGAAGAAATGCGACGAAGCGTAAACTTGGGTACTTTTAAAAGAGCGAAGAACCACGAAAATGGTGTACGGGGGTGACGCTAACGCCTATAAATCACCTCTTCCACTCCCCTTGTTAGAACGTTCTAGATGGAGCCATTCCGTCATCAGTGCATGAACATACATATCTTTCATGTAGGTTACAATTAAAAGAGCGTGTATATCCTGCATCGCTGTGAGTGAGATCTAATATAACTTGATCTTATAATACCTGCTTTATTACTCCTCTTTTCCTCATAATGCCTCTATGTTATTTGTATCAGCTTAGACTTTTAGCTGCACGACAAAGAAGAAGACGGTTCTCAGGAATAAGCAGACAAAGGAATGTTTCATGTTCCTCTGCTCATGTCTCGTCTCAGTATCTTCCTTGTCATGCGCCCGAACAATTCATGTACTTCTAGACAAGAGAATATAGAGCAATTGAATGTGGCTGAAAATGCTCTCTCTGGCTCTTTCATGCATCCTGATAATGCTGAACGACTACTTAGAAGAGGGCAACAATTAACCTTCCCGTTTCCGAACAAGGTTTAGTCTTCTCCAAATCTTTCTCCTTAATATCCGTTGCTTAAAATATACCCCATCAGATCACCAAAGCTTTAAAATCATTCTAAACGCGTGTCAATCAGCCTACCTAAACAGGCTTGCAAGTACGTAATGAGCTTTTCCTTTAATGGTAATACAACTCTCTGGCCTCTGCCAGCGCTGCTTCGGAGAAGAAAGACATCCACAAAATTTTTGACGATAACAACGCCAAACCAAACGCCCTGCCATCTAATTTCAAAGCCTTGCAATCTTAACCCCTGCAGAAACTCCTGATTGCTCGCTGTTCTACCAGTTTGTCTCTATGGATGACCAAAAAGGTGGACTGTATATGGACAACGCCATCAATCCATACAAGTGCGACTACTTTCTGCAAACAATTGCCTAGAGCCCGGAAGATGCACCTATTTTTAAGGGTCACCAGAATGTTGACTTCAAGTCTCATTGATACGAATTTGATTTAAATTGTTTTCAAGTACAAAATGCCTAATCTTGTGAATGTAAATGTCAGGTACAATTGACCCTCTTCCTGAAATAAGACTGCATAAACGTGCATAAACGTGCAGACGTTTGCATATTCTTTATCTTAGATCCGTGGAGATCAGATTTGACCTTGAAATCCGGAACTGACTCTGCTCTGGGGAGATCTTTCTCCAGACCGTCGATCTAGATCCCAACTGCGGCATCTAGGTCCTGGATCTGGTGACCCTTAGCTGTAGCGTGCAATCTTTACCAACTTTTATCTCTATTAGGTAAACTCGTTGAAGCATAGATACAGAGGGTGTGCACTTTGACTACTTTCTCTTCTATACTGTAGGCCGTAAATAGGCGCGCGGGTCCGTATAAAATCGATCACTGAAGCGTCTCGCGTGCCTTACCTTCCTGACCTAGCTTTCGATAGCTATCTGTTAAAAATCAAGAAAGAGCCGTGAACAGGTGTTTTCGTACTTGCATCATTGTTGTAAGGATGTTTGAAATGAGCTTGTGAACAGACCTTTCTCATCAGCCAGAAAGGAATGCTAGGTGACGCGGTAGACTGTATAAGAGACTGTAAATCAATCTAAAGCGACCTTGAACCCTTTAAGCGGCGTATTCTTCAAGTAGGTGTATTGTGTTAGGCACCCATTGCCTGCGTATACTGTGTTCGTGATTACGCAAGCACTTGGGTCAGCAGAATTTTGTGGGGTGAGAAACAAACGTAATCTGATCAAAAAGGCTGAGATAAATCTCATCTTCTTCTCACTGTAAAACGTATTCACCATCTCTCCAAAAAAAGCTTGTGCCTCTTGCTGCCAACTATCCAACAAATCTGTTCAATTAATTTCTTTGATTCCCGTATCTCAAGTGCGGTCTCTAAGTTATATTTAGCAGAACACAATTTATTCCTCTGGTATTTGTTATCTACAACTTCAATTTGGTCTGGACCAAAAAGGTATTATCGAGGCCAAGCGTATCTGGTGCTTGATGCTTTTAGGAAAAGAACCTCAAGCGAGCTGGAGTCTCATTCTAGTTATTCCAGTAGGCTTTCTAACAAGTGAGACAGTATAATCAGAACGATGGAGGTAGTTGTAGTAAGCTGGAAAGATACTTTTCATAATGCAATATGTACAGGGTTATCAAAATCTAATCATATCATGTCGAGAGTTGGAATATTTATTGATGAAACCCCACTGGAAGGGGAAGAGACAAGACAGAAAAGAGTCACTGTAGCTACTCACTGGTACAACATAAAAAGGCCCGCTTGATTGAATGTGAACTCTAGTTGGTTTTCTGTTGATGGTACACGGTGTCCCCTTTTCCTTCTATCTATGTACGGAGAAAAATATCTCCCTCACCTTCAATATATCAAGGCGGTCCAGCAGTCTCAAGCTAGTGTCAGTTTAGTTCTATTATCCTCGAAGGCCTTATTGGTGACATAGGCAAATACGTAAATATGCAAAAAATAAAAAGACGCCTCTTTATAAGCGCAGTGCCACAAAAATGCTCGACTTATAAGAAGCTTACCAGGAGCAACTTGGCGAATACCTCCATTAAACTCAGCTTCTCTGTAGATTTCTCGATGTGGAAAGAAACTGAGCGACAAATATTTTAACCTTATTTTGCAGACGTGTAGAGATCAAAATTGGTCGGTGTATTAAGATTATTACTGATGATTTACTCTCCTACGATATCATCCCTTCCGCTTCGCTCATGGTGTGCCATCCATCCACACACCCCTGATAACACTCGCATGTCATTCGAAGAAAGCAACAACCCATACCAGGAAGCTGATGACCCACTCAACCAATCCACCCCCGTTCAAGAGTCACGTGTCGAGCAAGTGCTGTGCGAGTTTCCCGACTTGGAAATCTCGATTTTAGACACATTTAAATCAAAAGAAGCTCACTACAGCCATACGCGATCGTACGTTCTATACACCATCAAGGTAATTGACGCCCTGGAGGTTAAACGCAGGTATAGTGAATTTGAAAGTTTAAGGAATTTGCTGGTTAAATTATTCCCAACAAAGATAGTGCCTCCGATTCCCGAAAAGCACTCAATTTCTTTAACCACGAGTTCGATTCTCGGCTCGATGGATTCGTCTCCCACGGTTGATACATCTTCAGTTGTTGACCACCGCAAACGAATGCTGGCGGTTTTTTTGAACCGGTGTTTGAAAACGTCTGAAATCCGTAATTGTTTTTTATTTATCAACTTCTTGGATCCAACAGTCACGTTTCAAGAATCGTGTAACGGGAAAGGGTTGGCAATTTTGCAGAAAATATCTCCCTTTAGGATCTCTCCACGAGACCCTTTGAAAGAGCTCAGTAATGAATACTATCTAACCTTGCCACTTCCTCACACATCTTCTTATGTGGACGAGAATAACGAGTTTTCTTGCACCTTGAGTGCGCTTGCCACGAAAATCTCAAACTACGACACTGTGTTGTCCAATTTACATAGAACCAACAAGAGAATCATGAAACTCTTTAGCGATGCGTCCACGGAGACTGCCGAGCTGGGGTCCGCTTTCAATGGGTTGTCTCTTTTGCAGAATTCCGACTTGATCGAGAAAATCGGTCAGAGTTTTGATGCGTCTTATTTCAATCTCGTTGCCCTTTCCAAGTGTATTGGTTTGAATTTCCAAGAGAATCTTGGCGGAATGCGGAATCTCACAGAAATATGCAAGGAACTCGTAGAGTTTTATGATAAGAAAATGAGCCAGCTGGCTTCCATCGATAAGCTTCTAGCTACGAAAAAGTACCAACTCACAGAGTTGGAGAAGCAAGAGTCGGAATACAAACGGCTTGAAGAGACAGAAAACAGTTTACAAAGACCGAATAATGTGCCGCTCCCCCATGAAACTAACAAGCTTACACCTATCACTTCGCCTTCTTATTTCAACAAGATCCCCGGGTTTAAAAGGTTCAATAACGTCATCAGCTCTATAACGGATTCCACCGGAGACGGGTCGCGAAAGGAGGCCATTTCCGAGCTGAGAAGAAAGATTGTGAGACTTGAAAAACAACACGAATTGACGCTAAGTGATAACCAATATATTGGAGAAAGTATCTGCAAGGAGCTTGGCGATTTCGACAAATGGCTGAAAAAGAGTACAATCGAGCTGGCCTCAAAGTATGATGGGTTTTTGAAAGAATACGTTGAGAAATGCTCTCTTCATTGGGGGGATGTAAATGTGTAGGAAATACAAAAAAAAAAAAAAAAAAGCGACCTCGGTGAGGATTGAACTCACGATCTTGCGATTAACAGTCGCACGCCTTAACCAGCTTGGCCACGAAGTCAGAATGGATGTGGAGGGCGGCCACAAGGGCGGTTTTGTATGTAGTGTTTTACAGACTTGTATGACGATGTTAGAGTCAGAATGACTGAAGGAACACGCTTCTCAGCATTTAGTTTCTTGAGAATGAAAAATCACCTCTAAAGATTGAAAACATGCGCACTCTAATGTAGGACGAAAAATAACCAATGAGAATGCAAGACTCATTCTTCGATGCAAGAGATGAGTATTTTCAAAAACGACTCATTGAGGAATGCAACTTGGCCTAATTGGCCCGCGTTATCCGCTCCAACACCAAGGATTTACGCTGATAGCGCACCTAACCCTGTCTCAGATGCTGTACCATATCTTAATTGAGCTCAGTGTTCAGCATCTTATAAATGTTCGAATAAAATGTAGGTGAAAATAGCGGTGGCCCACTGGTGAGTAGGTCACCAAATCTGGCTCTAGATCGTGGGTCTAGAAATAGATGTCTGGAATAGTTTGATCGGAGACTAGATCAGTGGCTTCAGAGTTATGCAGTGGTATGCACGTTTCTGCACCTTCATGCAATTATGTTCCCGAAAAGGTTTAATTATTTTCAATAGACTGCATATTTAGAACTGATGATTTAACCAATTGTATGTTGCTGAGACTACCTTTGGTCGATGGTTCGGATCTGAAGCGATCTAGACTGTAGTTTCAATAGATCTGGTGATCCTTACTGGTGAGGCTTATGAGCAAGAAGATGACCTTCCCTACAAAACACATACTCGCTAGATGGCTTGAAATTCTCGATATAATCAGACTCATAGAAAGTTCAATTGATGTACCCGTCAATCATTTCTTCTCCATTGACCTTGCAATCCTTTGACTACCTCGGTTTCCAACTATCTGTTGAGAGAGCTTTCCATATTTGTCTTGCTCCATCAGCTGCATCCTTCATGGATATAAGTGGATCCTGGTTTTTCAGATGAGTAGTCATATGGTGCGCCCGAATGTTACTTTTTTGCTGTAGAGCAACTGAATGGTTGTGCCTAAGGTCACCAGGCTATGGATATGTTCTCATCTGATCTTTTTTTCGTATGCATGATCGTATATGTTTTGAGTATGAATGATTGTGAATCGGGGAGAAAAAAACATATCTTGACTTTTGGGGGATAAATCCTCCACAGGGCTAGGATCTTGGGCAGCGACAGTCCGCATTGCCATTGGTATGTTCGTTAATTAAGCATTGGTGTAAATAAGATTGAGGAATTTAATGTAATACCTTCTAGCAAAGCTTAAGCACAGTTGTTCTTAACTGTCAGAGTTTTAGTCCTTGAATTGATGAACAACGAATAAGTTCTCTTATTCTGTCATATGACCGCTGTGAGTTGGTATTGATCACTGATCGTGTGTAGCCTGATTGTTCCAATCTTTGTTGAGTTCTTGTAAGTGTTTGCAGAGTACTCGTTGAGTTCCCAGGTAAGTCCCTCTATTCAGTGGACAAACTCGCTCATTTATACCTACAAAGCCATCGGCTGCTAATCCTCCTGTTGTATGCAAAATAGCGCATAATCTGAGTCCAGAAAGAAATAGGATGTCTCACTGCCAATCATCGGGAAATGAGGCGTTGCCTAGGCGCCTCGCAATATGCAAGTTGGCGTAAATGGCAATAAGCTGAATGAATGAATATCCAGTGTCAAACGTAATAGTTTGACTATTGCGTCACCCACAGAAGGTTCGTGGTTGATCAATATTACCATAGGCCTTTATAGACCTTGAAGTGACCGGTACTTGGATCTTAACTCCTCACATAACATATGTCGTATGCGGCCTGCTGCACGTGCATGCATATTCGTGCATTATCTTGCCTTTGCAGTGAGATGGACTTGTGCATGAGAGAATGACTTGTGCTCAGATCATGACTCGGGAAGAATTTATCTTCCTGGAAAGCCGGGAGTGTGGCCTCGGATCTTTCCCACCGATCTGCGGAGTGACTGACTGGATTTATAGTATAAAGCTATAACTGGTTTGACGCATGGCAAACAAAATGGATAATCTGTTAAATGAGATAACAAACTGAAGCCTATTCTCATCTATTACATACCTTGTCGTTGACAAAATAACAGAATTTGTGTCAAACCGACAGAACAATTGTTCTTCCAACTTTGCTTAAGGCTTTTCCACACAACTGGCTGGGAATTCTTTGCAGAAGCGTGAGCTTACAGAAGCCAGAATTGATCCAAACATGAAAGCGATGGGATGGATACAGTTCTTTTCACTCAAGTCACACCAGTTTATATTTCGTACAAAACAGATTTTGTCGGATTATCAGCCATAATCCGGGAAAACAATATGATGCAACTTTGGCAAAGAGAAATGTTGGTCATGCCTTTTCTGAATAAGAAAAGACTATCATGTATAAGCATGTATGACTTGCGGGGACGGTCATCATGCGGATAAGTCACTCATGATATCTCACATCACATGTGTTTCCCCACATCAATCGGTATATAAAAGAAGCCACAAACCTCAACTTTGCAGCAGTTTTAGGTAGAATAAAAGCCTTACACTGTCAAACATAAGTGAAGAACGTTATTACTATCGATCACTGGACATTCTAAGATCAAGACTGAGAATGAATCAACCTACCCGAGTTGCTCAACCTGGTATTGGTGACCCGACCGGGGCTCTCAGATCCCCGAACTATCAACAGATTCTTTGTCTGGCCTTTCGGTGAATCTAATGCGCATATATAATTGACCTCTTTGAAAAGCAAAATCCTGAAAATGTGCATAGGAGTGCATAATATTGCATAATTCCGAGTCTTTGATTCGGGGAGATCTGATTTAGATCCGGCTTGATCTTTTTTCAGAACGCTGCCTTAGATCTCTCACCAGCTGCTTCTTTCTAATCAAACTCTAGAGCCCAACTCCACTCAACGTAAGCTGAGAGAGCCGATGAAGTGAAGACGACTTTTGTCTAGTTGAGCCTTGTGATCAGAACGCTTTCCTAGCGTGAAGCAGTCCTGAAGGCTCGATTTGAAGTGCGACGTAGCGCGGGATGGAGATTATCTCTGAACTACTGACTATGAAACCCGCTTAGCTACCTTGATACTAGGAGCCTACCCAAACAAGTCCAATGAGACGCTGTAACAGATCCAAGTGCTAAGACGATGCTTCACATCTAGTTTGAATGGTTTCGCCGGGATTTACGAGTCAATAAATGGACCACAACATTCTCACACCAGATCTTGTTCTCGGCTGCATACATACGCAGTGAAACACGATGTTACTACAGCTATAAAGCTCAAAAGTACAATTTTGTCTCGTGAAATGAGTAAGATACTCATTTCATTTCTGAGGGTTCCTCATCTCAAAGAAGCCACTTCATCAAAATGATAATCTCAGTTGTGATATGGAGATATCTAGTCTGGTGAACAGTATAGGAGATGTAAGCAACGAAGGCGGGAGGGGAGGAAGGGAGGGGCTGCAAGGCTATTCCACTCTCCTCGTATTACATCCGTAGATGGCTCTTTATGATCTTCATCGCTTCACACAGTAGCTTCACACAGTACAAGGTGACGTCTGCGGTGTAGGGATCTCCACAAGCATGGGTGATAACCAACACCTCCAGCCCCCCTCCACATCATGGAACCGACCACGGGGAATGTCGCTGCGAACGCAGCTACTCCAAAAGGCCTTCTCGACAAAGGAGGAGAGTATAGAGCTGGGCACCGTGGGACCGTCGTCATCGTCTCAGTCGGAAGAACCGATAGTGGAAAAACCAAGCCACTTTCATGCTGCTAAAGCTTTTATCAGGAAAATCATGGGCAACACAGTTCTTCAGTCAAAGGGAGGTAGAATTATTCCCGTATGCGTAGATAACGATTCTTTGATCGATGCCAGAACAAATAAAGTTTACGTGGGGAACACCATAACTTCTGCTAGATACTCTATATGGAGTTTCCTTCCTCGACAGCTGTATGCACAGTTTTCCAAAGTAGCAAATTGCTACTTTATGGTTGTGGCTATTATGCAGATGATTCCCTCGTGGTCCACCACAGGAACATACACAACAATAATTCCACTTTTAATCTTTATATCCATCTCTATAATGCGAGAGGGATACGATGACTGGCGCCGTCATCTTCTCGATAAAGAGGAGAATAACAGGGGGGCCAAGATTTTAGAAAAAATCAACATCTACGCTTTGGGGAATGTCAGTGACACCTCTATAACCCACCTGCAAGGCAGAGACGATTTGGAAGAAGATGTATCTACGGATCACATTAGTCTGAGTGTTCACGACCTGTTCTTAAAGAAAAGTAAATGGAAACGGATACGGGTGGGCCATATAATCGCGTTGGAGGAAAACGATTGGGTTCCTGCTGACTGTATTTTGCTTACGGCAAAGTCTGAATCAGGCGAGGCTTACGTTGAGACTATGGCTTTGGATGGCGAGACCAACCTGAAGCCGAAAACAGTCCATCCTGAGCTTTTTAAGCGTTGCAAGACCGCGAGCGGTTTGGCGTCGTTAAACGATTCTGTTAGCGTAACCTCAGAGGATCCCAATATGGATCTTTACAATTACGAGGGAACACTAAATATTGGAGAGTTTGAAAAGTATGCTTTAGGGTCGGAAAATATCTTGTATCGTGGCTCTATTTTGAGAAACTCCACCGGTGTTTTGGCACTGGTGGTTTTCTCAGGAGAAGAGACAAAAATACGGATGAATGCGATCAAAAATCCAAGAACAAAAGCCCCCAAATTGCAAAAAGCCATCAACTTGATAGTTGTGTTTATGGTATGTGTAGTGATTCTTCTGTCAGCTTTTTCCACAATGGCACAGCGGCTTTTGCTGCAAGAGAATAGGTTCGAAGCATGGTACCTAAGACAAGAAGATGCCGGGGTGGCTGCTACTCTGATGGGGTTTATCATCATGTACAACACCCTGATTCCGCTGTCTCTATATGTGACGATGGAGATTATCAAAGTTGTGCAGCTGCTTCTGCTGCAGTGGGATATAGATATGTACCACGCAGCCACCGATACACCAGCGGCTGCTCGCACAGCCACAATTTTGGAAGAACTGGGACAGGTGGGGTATGTGTTTTCAGATAAAACTGGCACCTTGACAGAAAATAAGATGCTGTTTCAAGCAGCTTCTGTATGCGGAGAAGCATATTATATGCAGGGTCCTGCGTCATGCAAGAAAATGCATCAAATGGTGCAGCAGAAGCAGACGCATCCAGACACACCGTTTGCAAAGCGATGCCATATGTTTCTGTTGTCGCTGTCTCTTTGTCATTCGTGTATCCCGCGATACAAGGATGGAGAGATTGAGTACCAGTCGTCTTCGCCCGATGAGCTTGCCCTTGTTGTAGCAGCTCGAGAGTTGGGATATACACTATATAAAAGAGAGAGGAATACCGTTATCATAAGGATCGACGGCTCCATTGAAGAAGAGTACGAGGTTCTGGAAACGGTGGAGTTTTCTTCGTCCAGGAAGCGCATGTCTGTTGTTGTTCGGTTCCCCGACGGCAGAATCTGCTTACTCTGCAAGGGCGCAGACAACGTGATTATGGATCTTTTGGAGGAGAATGAGCTTGCTCGTGAAAAGGCTCGAGAACTGAACATTGAGTCTAAAAAGAGAAAAGCAGCAGAGGCGGAGGCGGTGATCCGGAATTCCATCTCATCCAACCGTAAAAGTTCTCTGGACTATAGACCAAGTGCGGAGATTGTCGATGGCATAGCTAAGAATGCCCGTAAATCCCTGCATTTGCAGCAGCGGAAAAAGTATGGCGACCAGAGTCTCTCCTCGGAGTTTCTCTTTGAGCGTACACTGGAACACGTTGAGCAGTTCTCCACTGAGGGGCTTCGTACCCTGGTATATGCCCATAGGTGGCTTGAGCCGAATAGTTTCCAGGAATGGCGAGAAAAGTATTCGAGGGCGAAAACAGCTCTTTCAAACCGGTCTGCCGAGATTGAGAGAGTTGGGGCAGAACTGGAAACAAAGCTTCAGCTCGATGGGGCTACCGCTATAGAAGACAAACTACAGCTGGGGGTTCCAGACACAGTAGAACGACTTAGAAGAGCCGGAATTAAAATGTGGATGCTTACCGGAGACAAAAGAGAAACAGCCATAAACATCGGCATCTCCTGTAAGCTGATTCACGACTACTCGAAGGTGGTAATTTTGAGTTCTGACGACGGGGTTGAGAATTTGGCAACAGTCATGGCAGCAGCAGAACTGGAACTCAAATCCAATTCTGTAGCTCACTGTGTCGTTGTAGTAGATGGACAGACGCTTTCCGAGCTTGAAGCTGATGCAACACTTTGGTCTTTGTTCTTGTCGTTGGGGGTCGCAGCCGATTCGGTAATCTGCTGTAGAGCGAGCCCTGCGCAAAAGGCGGGCGTAGTAACCGGGGTGAGAACTCAGAACCCGAGTCACGTAACCCTCTCAATTGGAGACGGAGCTAATGACATTGCCATGATCCAGAGTGCTGATATCGGAATTGGGATAACGGGTAAGGAAGGGTTACAGGCTGCGCGATCTGCTGATTACTCGATTGCGCAGTTCCGGTTTCTTGTGAAGCTGCTTCTTGTTCATGGAAGATACAACTATATCCGAACGTCAAAGTTTGTGATGTGCACTTTTTACAAGGAGCTTCTTTTCTATCTTTCTCAAACTCTTTACCAGCGACAAACTCTATTCACAGGCTCTTCTTTGTATGAGCCGTGGTCCTTATCGATGTTCAACACACTCTTCACATCGCTACCTGTTTTGTGTGTTGGGATGTTTGAAAAGGACCTTCATCCAGCCACACTCATTGCCGTTCCGGAGCTTTACAGCAAGGGGCGAGAGTGTGAGGCTTTCAATTTGAAAGTTTTCGTTGTATGGATGATCATATCAGCTTCCCAAAGTGTGATGACTTCGTTTGTATCTTGGTATACCTACGGATTTCCTTCTTCTAACGACGACTCCACCTATGCTCTGTGTGTTCTTATGTTTGCCACACTGGTGATTGTGATCAACACAAAGTGTCAAGTGATCGAGATGCGGTTCCGCACAAAGCTTTGTTTCGCAGGATGGATCACTTCATGCGGAGGATACATGGCGTGGTGCTGTCTCCTTGTAGCGTTGTACAAAGACAAGGAGAAGATTTTCTACGTCCAGCACGGGTTTTTCGAGCATTTTGGACGAGACTACACTTGGTGGGGGGCTTTGCTTTTGCTTATAGTGATTGCCGAGATGGTGGATGTCGTTTGGCAGACTTTGTATGTTGAGCTGTGGCCGTCTGATTCTGATTTGTTTCAGGAGATTGAAAATAATGTTGAGATGCGGAGAAAATTCGAAAACGATGCTTTCCCCTATATGGAGCAGTCTTGGACGTGGCCCCATGAGTCGCAGATTATACAGAGCGAATTGGAGAGTATGCCCAAGCTTAAGCAGTGGCTGCACAAGTTTCGGTCTTGTGTTAAAAAGGGATCCACCCAGCCTAGTAGAAAGCGGGCTGGAACGTTGCCCACGTCTACCGAGCTTCCGCCAGGGTCTGATTCGGTTCCGTATGTTGTTTCCTCGCATGAGGTTTTGCCGAGCGGGAAAGTGGTGAAGCGGCAGGAGGGGAGGTTTGGTGATATAGAGAGTGATCGTGAGATTGAGATGGTTATAGAGAGGAGGCTGAACAATTTGTGATGTCCCAGCATCCTGCTCCAAGGAGCACTGGACTGACGATGATGAGTTTGAATAGGTTAGTGGGCTGGACACAAGATCTTTTTGCACTCGATTTTGTCTCAAGTCCACAATAGACACAATATAATACACCGTGTCATCTCCTCCGCCATTTACAAGCTGTAACTAACTCTGTAACTAATTTTTTCTTTCTTCACCAAACCCTTATAAACTGCTATACCCCTCGTCAACATAAATGCATACAGTCCATAATGAATGCGGTCATGACGACGAGAATCGAGAATCTCAAAGACGGTGCTATGACTCGCAGTCTCGTTTCAGATGCGGACCCGGTCATCTCAGCCCTACCCCATCATTTTGACTTACTCTATTCTAGTATAGTGACCACTTTTCCAATAATTTTCCCACATCAGTCGAGTGTGCGTATTTCAGACCAATAGAGGGTGGCAGCCGAGAAGCAAACGCTGCCATCCTCCTCATATACAGATTTTTACCCAGCTCTGGAGTCGTCAACAATAATACTCTTCATTTTCCCTGAATCTCTCTCAACCTCCGCTTTTTGAAGAACATCTCGTTGGTCATCTGATCTCAGCTTTGGAGACTCTCTATACAAGTCTTGATCAAATGCCTATACCCAACCATGCACAGCTTGTAAGCAGGCTTTCCCCGAGATGTTCATGCTACCGAGAAAAAGTGAGAATAAAGGGAGGGCTTGGAGCGAGTGGCCTTCCCTCTGTGGCAAGCGTCGCAATTGGCGGGTTTGCGGACGGCTTCGATATCGGCGTCTGTGGCTTCGATAATGTTGTTCCGGAAGGAAGCGAGAAGGTCCGCATTGTTCACGTGTCCTAGTATAGGGTGTGAGTCTTGGCCAGTTTTCGTCACAGAGTTAACCTTGTGTTTTCGCAAGAGTCGGTTGTCAGGCAAGACGGATGATTCATTTGCCCTGATCAGCGGGATCGCAAGACCATTGTCTTTCTTCACGAGGTAAGCACCTGTGGATTGTTCTTGGAAGAAAAGCCCTTGCGTTGCTAAGACGCCAGTGCTTATCAGTGTGCTCTTAAGAGCAGGGCTAAAGTATACCGGTGTCTTCAATACTTGTTTTGAGGTATCATCTGGCAAGATGTGTAGGTTTCCTATGCCCACCACGGGATAGGAGCCACCATCAGGGCCTTCGAGGACTACGGAGTGGGGATTGGATGAGGTAAAATCACGTATGAGATCTATATCACCCGTGGTGGTTACCTCCGCTTCGCTAACCACGATGCTAGCGACACCGTTCATTTACAGCCTCCACCGTTGAATAGACATCGTCGGTGGGGAGCACCACGTTGCCAATTTTTTTAATGTTGGTCTCGGCGGCCCTCTTCTTTTTTCTGCACTCATCGACAGTATGTCCAATGTTGTGACAGAAGGAGCGTCGGGGTTTCTTGAATTTTGTAGAATTTCCCGAGGGCTCGTTTCTAGCCGAATTATCCTTCTGGTTCATGGATTTGAAGACTTCTTTGTAGGAGTAGTGTCTTTCGAGTTCAGCCCGAATGAAGGTTACAGTTAGAACTATCTGGCTTATCAGGATGTCTCTAAGGCGGATGAACTCGCCAGAGAGGGATTTTAGGAGAATCTGAACTAGAATATGTTCCGGTGTTGGTCCATTTTGCGCCCGTTCCAGCTCATTTTTGAGGCCACTGAAGCGACTTAAAAATTTTACCGGGCGCAAGAACCATCGAAACGAAGCCTCTCCAGGTCCGTCATGATGAGACCTGGATATCTTGGACGCAGCAGACTGGCTCTCATGATATGACGATTATCAAATGTGGAGCCGTAGTGGACTAAATAAGAGTCTTTTAGCTCGGTGGAGAGCGTGGCACGTAGAATGTACCGAACTGCTTGGTCCATGATGGGAGTACCATGACCATTCAAGAATGGAGCTAGTCTGAGACCAATCAGAGTAGTCTCAAATTGCTCGATCCAATCGAAAGCGTTCGAGTTGGTCGAAAGCAGACCGATTGATTTTTGGTAGTCGGTCCGCCCGAGCTGTGTTAAGAACTACATCAAAGCTTTCTGTAAACTCGTTGAGGAGGGTGTAATGAGGTAAGTCAGTACACCCGAGTGTGGACCCGACAGCGGGAGTCCGTTGTCCGCAAGGAGAGCCTTGGTGGCGTGAAGAGCCGGCAGTGGAAGCGTCGTGGTTAGAGTTAGTGTCTCTGGTAGGATCTTTGATAGCGGCGGTATCATGAGAATGAAGTGAGGGCTTGGACCGTAAGTGGAGGTCTTGTAGTTGCCTTGTTGAGTCCAGGGAGTTCTCTTGGGACATATGTCTTGGCAATAAACTGTATTTATTTACATGGGAAAATCTCTATTTATAGTCAGAATGTCCTCAACGGACGATTCTGTACCGTCGAGGACCGCCAAGCACCCCCTTCCTTGGCGTGCATGTCCATCTCACAAAAAGACAGCCACAAATACCTAGAAGCTAAGAATTTATAGACCGACTTGGGTGTTCGATTGATGCTTTGAAACATATCTCTCGCTAAAGTCCTGTAATATTCTGACTCAGCTCGCTGCTTCAAGAATTGTTCCTCAAACATTACTTAGTTGATGTTCAGCCGACGGGGAAACAATTGGAGACTAGACAAACTGCTTTGTTTGTTGTGCTTAGCTATGTAGGCTCTACTAGGTAATCGATGGTATATTTAAAAGACTTATTTTCGTCCCAACGAAGAATTATTTGTTTTATTTCCTCACTTGTAAAACATAAATTAGTGCATTTGGTGTTGGTAAAAGATAGTCTTCCCTTTAATGTATTTGTCGAAAGAAAACCTTAGATTCACACTCGTTATAGCTAAATCCTCAGAGCTGCTTTATTGTTGATGCCTTGTCTGAAGGTCTTGGAAACTTTCTAGTTGCGATCAAAGGTAGATGATAGCAGAGAGTGCAACTGTTCGACTGCTCTCTACACTCAGATCAAGGGGGTTTACTTGTAAGCTGAACAAAGCCAAGAAAACCATCGCTATCAGTTAGGACGTTGTCTGGTGCAACTCCAGATAGATCACCCTAGAAGAAAGACCATCCTAGAAGAAAGACCATCTTAGAAGAAAGATCATCATAGAAGAAAGACCACCCTAGAAGAAAGACCACCCTAGAAGAAAAACCACCCTAGAAGAAAAACCACCCTAGAAGCTCTCATGATAGATACCACCAATCGGCAAGGCGTTTTTAGCACGAGATGCATGCCTCGGTGTTATAGAATCAGTCAATTATAGTTTAGCATTTCAAAGAAAAATCACCACCATATTGGAAATCCTCCAGTCCACTTCAATTGCCTCACGGTAAAAATATTCCTTCCAAGGGCAGTCTCGACATTCATTCTAAGAAAGTATGCATGCATCTTAAACCGTCGTGCATATCAGATATGCGCTCATGCATAAATCTTCCCCTTGTTTCCACAAAATGCAACACCGCTTCGTTCGATGAGAGTAATTAGATCTTATAAGTCGCATCTCCCTCACCGCCTTTCAACGTGCCTTTCCACCCCACCGTTTTCCGCCCTGCCCCCACTTCCCGGGAGGTCCCCTTCGATAGCAACAGGGTAACCCCTGGTCGAAAACGTCAAACCCTGCACCACTCCAACTTAGAGGCATCTCTACTGCCCATCGCACGATGGATGAGACTACGGATTTTCTATGCGACCCGATGGAGGAGCCCGAGCTAAATTTTCTATCGGAGGGAGACTTTTTCAACTACAGCGAAAAAGAAGATGTATATGAATTTACGGACCCTAACACTTTCGCAAGTGAAGAGTTATCGTCCACCGCTGCTGACGATCCCACAAAAGACGTGAACGAAACGAGTCACCAAAAACGACGCAAAAGAGCTTCGGGAGATAATCTGGAACTTTTAGTATCGGAGTTCAATGCCAATTCCAACCCAAGCTCAGAAAGAAGAAAAGAACTCGCTTTTTTGACCAGAATGACTGAACGGTCGGTTCGTATTTGGTTTCAAAACAGACGTGCAAAAACTAAAAAGCTGGGTAAAGCTAATCAGGATGATTCTAGACCGTTCTTTTCGAGAGGTAACACTATTTCCGATTTTAGACCACAATCTGCTCAGCCTGAGATTATAAACGGAACGTATTGTCTCATTGACTGTGCTTCTATATCTATTGGGTCATGGCAGAGAATCAAAAGTGGGTTTCTCAATAATTCTCTCTTGTCGAACCTCTCTAACCTTTCTCCCAAATTTCTCTTCAATGTCATGTTCACAACTGACCTGCTTGTGATTTTGTCAAAGAAAAACGACGAGATGAACTATTTCTTTTCAGGGTTTTTCGACAATAATAAGATTCTGTTTCGCATCTTCTACCCAATGTCCTCCATTTCCAGCTGTGCCCTTATAAACAACCAGGTACGGTCCGATAATGAGGCGAGCTACGAGAGTGAGCTCAGCATCAATCTCATGGCTCCGCCAAAGTTTGCTGTGTTTTTCTCTCATAATAAAGTCACTCAGCAGGAAAATCCCAACCAGTGGCTTATTTGTGACGACTTTAGTGAAGATCAGCAGGTTTTCTTTGCGCATAACGGAGAGGGAGGTCATAAAGTCCCCCATCTTCTTCACGGGGATCTGACGTATTTGAAGTTTTTGCATCATTGTATATTGCAGTATCATAATCAGCAGAGGGAAGAGCATTCTATTATGGAGTTTGATTTGGATGTTCTTCCGAGGGATGATCCGCTGAAGGCTTCGGTTTCGTCGCCGGAAGGGAATTTTGATTTTGGGGAAACGTAATCAACCAAAACATTGGCACCAATGTGTTTTGAGCTCTAGCCATGCTTGTTTTCGGCCTTTTCGTCGGGTAAATGTCATTGGGCTCATTCATCAGAATAGAATACATTACACAGCTTGCACTTGCAATCAATTGGAGCTAAAGAGAGCGAATACTTCAGACATTGTTGTGGAATTTGCCAGAATCAACGTGGAAAAATGTATAGTCCGCTCAATACATTTTTCCTGAGATTTAAATCTTTGGGGATTCATAGGCGTTGCATCTTACCACTGGTTCTAATTATTGGATCAACCGATGATCTTACGGTATATAACAGAATGGCATGATCAATGCAGCAGTGCCTTACATGTCAGGGGGAGATGAGATGCATTCCAGATGCTGCTCAATGCATGATCATCTTCCACATATCAAGGTGGACAGGGAGACCGAAAAAAAAAACACCATCTTCAAGAACAGAACAGGGACTTTAAAAAAAGAATAGAACAAAGCGTAAGCTGAGAAGATAAAACTGGTGACTACGTGATTTCATTGGGATTTGTGTGAAGATTTTTCATTGTCTGATTAAATTTGTGAATTTTCACCTCCAGACTTCTCTGATCACTCAATAAGATATATTTTTGACTTGCAGAACAGTTGAAAGTGACAGGGTATAATAGCTCCCTTGAACTTGATAACACGGAGTCTCCGTCTGTGCCTGACTTGTCTTCTAACGTACTCCCTGAGCGCCGGGGGAGACCAGCACATTATGCTGAAATGCTCTCTAGACAGAGACTGTCCTCGAAACATGTAACAGCAGAAGAAAAAGCATCTGGATCTTTACATTGTTGTCGGGTTAATCGACAACATTTTCCACTATTTTTCCCGTCCTTTGACAGAAATATAGTGTTTTATGCCCTAGCTGTATCAAAATAGGCCACGCATGTAAGATAGGTCAACTATCGTTGCTGGTAAGCTTATGAAGTCAAGTCCGGAAAGCGATTGGTGAGAACAAGTGGAGCCGCCTTTCAAAATAAAAGATATCACCAAGCTAACAGAGTCTTAAGATGATTATTCGGCTCGTACAAAAGTAGTGCAATAGCGCAGACTATGATATCTTCCTCGGAGATGGAATGAAGCAGCTTTGTTACACATATCTCATTCGGGGCTCTAAGGTGGGGAATGATCCCTTCAGTATTGTTCCTGTGATTATGCATTTCATGCCGTGGCCTCATTAAAGTGCAGTAGTCGATTTTGTGGACGAGTGTTTAGGAAATGCTATTGAAAATGGTTTAATCCGAAACCCCAGAACCTTGAATGCAAGCTTTGATAACCCGGTAGAGCCTGGAAGTACCAGCCAGACATTGCGTTTTTCAGATATAAAGAAGAGGTTCCGTTTTTCATGATCCAAGTGAACTACCATAAGTCCCAGGAGGATGCGATGCGTCAGTTGTTAGGTCCAATAAAAAAAATACAGAGGTGACATTATTGGTGGAGCACTCTTTTATCACTATTTCAACAAATGGTATGCAGAGGTGTATCATGTGCTTGAAATAACCGGAGGAAACGATATTATTCTACTCATACTTTGTAACGTTGTTTGGACCCCTTCAAAGGCTCGTATTCGTGTCACCTCCCTTGTGAGTTGAGCACGTTGTATCATCAATCTTCAGGCGTTATGAATACGTTATAAGACAGAGTGCAGTACCACCCGAGCAGGATCATTGCAAAGAATTTGAGGTAGACTGATACCTGCAATGGTTCATGAATCGCTAATCTACACCAAAACATATTGGTAAGGCTCTCAGTGTGCACACAATGATCCACGTCATGTAAAGATGCAGAGCACCCCAACGGAGTTACCCAGATTCATTTAGTCATGTCTGATGATAGGCAAGGAAACGCTAATATGTCAAGTCAGGGATAGGCTACTCAAATCTTCCGTCAAGAATTAGTATGGTTACTGAAAATCAAACAGAACGATACTCTACAGTCCCTTAGTTGAAAGCTTCCGACTGTAAAATAAATCGATTTCCAAAAAACCACCATTGTGATGTCATCACACTAGAAACACTTCCTAAGCCCCGCAGATGCAGTGCTTTCGTTGAAGCGATTAAGGAAGTCATGCCCACCCGAGTTTCATTCTAGGGGACAGCATTACAAACATTCCAAGACCAGCCTACATTAACAGCAGAGATAGAGGTCCTGCAGTGAAGCATCCAATCGTTTCTTGAATATGATCTATTATTCTTGGAGTCGTCACGCTGAGGGATATTTTACAACGAGCGTTGTGCATATCTTTTATGTTTGTCACAGGATAGATGTCTTGTATATTCTGTGTCACAATGAGTGGGACCGAATATCCGTTGTGTCAAAAGATATGTTCTATTAAAAGGTCTTATTGACAACATTCAAATTGCAGCATATAAGTAAAGGGTCAACAGGTTTGACGAAAGCTAACAACTTCCACCCTCATCAATAAATGGTTAGTTTGAAAGAAAACATCTAGCCTTTTTAAATGTAATGTGTATAATTGGCGCTCTGTAGGAAACAAACTTGCATAAACGTGCATAATATTACATAAATCTGATTTCATAGATCGGGAGACCTGATTTGACCTTGAGACCCGAACCGATCTTTTTCTAAAACCCTGGCTCCAATCCGCTTGGGATCTAATCTAGACTCAACTGCCTGGATCTATATGCGGATCTGGTACTTTAATACAAGAGGATGATCATTTTTCAATAAAGGTCCAGTTCCACATTCCTAGCCGGTATTATGGATTTAGGAAGGTCATTCAACCGATTTCTATCATTCTTGGTGTACTTGGAAAGTTGAAAAGGGCCGAAAAAACGGCTGTGTGAGCCCAAATCTCTTTTCGTCGATCTTCTCTATAATCGAGGCATAACGCTATAGACTCTCTGATCAAAGAATGGTCCAAAACAGGTCTACGTGGCCAACAGATACTGGCCAACAGAAGAAAATTCCCAAGATAACTTTCCGTGAGCATACAAAGATGACCCCATTGGTTTCTTTAAACCTCAATGTGGCAACTCTCAAAGCAGCTTCATCATCTCTGCCACAGTCTATGAAAATTCAAAGCCCTGTATCTCAAACTCTATACACTTACCCAGCCATTTTACCCACCGATAAATGACCCCTTGCTTTCGCAAAAGGTCAGTCATACACCGGGGGATCAAGAGGCACGTCAAACCTCTCTCCCGTATCACTCGTTCCAGAGACACTTCGCTGTAAGCTGTTCAAAGTATACTCTTCATCCACGTCACTGAAGCTGGTTGCTTGAAAGAAATCAGGCGGGAACTCTTCACTATCCTCCGAATGGGCCCTTTCAAGAATTACATCCTCCTCAACGTTATGATAATTAGGAGGCGGGGGAGCATTACCTTCCAAAGGAGCAAACCCCCATTTTTTCACGTTTCCCTCTATGAAAACGTAGCCAGACTGACCCATGTTAACATGCAATTCACACGGACCAGTGGCACCCAAAATAGGGAAAAAAGCCACAGATTTAGGCAGGAAAACGTGTCCGCCTATACTGGACTCTGATAGTTTTTTCCCATTACGAGTAAAGAAAACTTTGCTACTTCTAGTTCTATATCCAACCCCAATCACGTCTCCCCTCTGCAATTCCGGGAAAATGTTCTTCCCGTTACTGTCGTTCAATGGAAGCGGCTGGTTAAATCGTCTGGACCCGTCCGACTGATAACAAACAGAACTCCTATGCCTGCCAGGAAGTCTGAAAAATGGATACGGATTGGACGCTAGACCTACACTAAATTTAGTATCGGGAGCAACACTATACACTTTTGTCTCGAAATAATAAACCTCATTTTTTGTCGGAATTGGCAAATTTGTTTGGATAGAATTTTCCTGCTTCTTATCCATCGTGCGGAAAATAACCTCCGTGCGACTCGAACACCTCACGGAAGTGGTGCGAGGAACAAACTCCCAAGCTTTAACTGCTTTATCTTGAATCAAAAGGTGGTATGAGAGGGGTAAGTTATCTGATTTTTGAGTGAGTGTTTTGTTTAATTTGAGGTATTCTTTAGCCTCAAAGTAAAGTTCTTGCTCGTTTGGAGAAAGTTGCTGTAATGCCAAATTATCCTCTTCTTGTTCTCGCTGTTCGTCGTCAAACTCTCCCGGTATGAGATTAGAGAGAGATATTCTTCCTTTGAGTTTTTTGAAAGCGAAAAAAAAGAGCGTTAAAAATATTAACGCCGTAACACCCGATGCGACTGTAATTACCACGATAATCAGCGCATCCTGCCCGCCGGACGTTTGGCTTTGTGAAATAGGCAGCGCGTTGGCCTGCAAAGCTAGCATAGCCATAGCTAAAGGTATCATGTGAGTTTATCTGGAAGCTGCACATCAGGACATTTTGTTCTTTTTGCACGCAGTTTCATTTTTATCAGGGTCCTTCTGTTATGAAAGATGAATCTGATCGAACTTTTCTCGTATTCTTAGACTCAATGTGGGTGCTTCTATTTGAGAAGAATGGTGGTAAACTAAAGATCCTGAGGATGAGCCGCTGTTTTTCAAGAGCTGATATAACGAGATAAAGTCGTCTCTTGGTCAATGTCTTTCACGTGTGTGACTTCATGATCATTTAACCGTTCTGTTTTTAAGCGCTTATTAAATACTCGACAACTTTCGATTCTGGCAACTCAAGGTGGATAACAGAGAAGAAAACTTTCAATGTCCAGGACATGGACTGTATCTAAAGTCCTTCGCAAATAAGTGTCGCGATCTACTTGTGAGCAGGGCGTTGCTATTCATTCTTTATTGAGCGACCCGAATTAGCTCAAATGTTCCGGGCAAGCTCTCGCTTTATGCTGTGCATTATGCATGAACAAAACGATGGTCCGGGAATGAACCTCCATAAAACAAAGTCCGGGGAAAATTCACCTAATAGGACATGTTATAGAACGCGGTATTTTGGAAATAATTCTCAACGAACCATGAGACCGAAAGAAACCATCGGAGTACTACCGCGACTAAAGGCATCGCGACTTGCGGTGAGCTCTAAATACGACTGTTGTTGGAGAGTGATTATCGAGACGGATTTACCTCCTAAACCCAATCTGCGGTCCAATATTTTGGATAGCAAGATCATGAGGCACGACGCCTATTTCCATATATAAAGGAAGCCTAAAGCACTTTATGAGAGAAAGCCGATCTTAGCACCTATCTGTTCTTGTCTTTCCATAAGTATCTGCTCCACTGCAGGATGCATGCCGTATGCAGTAGACCGCACGGAGATTCTGTTAAGAATATTGCAAAGATAGTAAGGGTCGCAACATGACCGTCTAGAGACCTAAGGGCCTGAGGTTGCAGTTGACAACCCGCATCTCCTGCGGGTGATATTGTATATCGAGGTACTACCCGAGTTATTATTGTTTTTCCACAAAGATCTCCTACTCGGAAGAGTGCGTGAGGTCTTATGCTTGCAATATATGCAAGGCAGACTAACCTGCGTGATAAGAGACAGCGTTTATTTTCACGAATGATGTGACGGTGATCTATCCAACATAGACTCTCTTGAGCTTTGACTTTCGCATTTGAGAAGAGAATGGCAAGTATAAAAGGAGAGGTTTCCGTGCTTTATTGAAGCAATTGTTGTGCAACTTTGAAATACAACTGTGACTGTAAAACTTCATAAAGATTTACAATCGCTTTTGTCAGGAAGAGGGGAATGTTAAAGCGGGTGTAAATCTTTATTAACAGCGATTGTTTGCAAGTATTCCGAATCACCTTCGATATCAATGAAGCACGGAAACCTCTCCTTTTATACCTCCCATGTCTGACAGCTGCCATTTCCTCCTTCACCCAACAAATGCTGAAGTCTAGAGCTCAACAAAGTCTATCTTACATAGATCACCGTCACATCATTCCTGATAATGCACGTTGCCTCTTATCATGCAGATCTTTTTCTGCCTTGCATAGATAGCAAGCATGAGGACTTCTCCACTCTTTTGAGTGGGAGATCTCAGTACTATAACGCTACCTATAACAACTCGAGTAGTACCTCGATATACAATATCACCCGCAGGAGGTTCGGGTTGCCAACTGCAACCTCAGGCCCTTCGGCCTCTGGGGCGGTCATGTTGTAACCCTTACCCCTTCGCAATATCCTCTGTAGGATTTCTATGCGGTCTACTGCAGCACGCAATGCATCCTGCAGTGGAGCAGATCAATTAATGGACTTGTGGACTTGTGCAAAACAGGAAAACCAATAGATGCTCAGATTGGCTCTCTCTCATATAGCTTTGCGCTTCTTTATGGAATCAGGCGTCGTGCCTCATGAATCCGATCCACTTTGTGGGACCACAGACTGGCTTTACGGTATAAATCTATTTAGTTAGTAGTATAGTAATACTCTCTCTCCAACAACTTTATTTCTGCATTCTTCACTTGAGACAAGTTGATTTATCATATCTCCATACATACTAAAATCATCAAGTCATAACTCATATATTACTTTATGCCAAAGATGTTTATCGCTTCCAGGATCGTGTTCAGGAAATAATGTTATTCTCTTTGTAAGACATCAAAGAATTTTGTGGTAGGCTAGAAGAATTTTAGCATCATTTCGAATAATGCCGCATGGTTTTACATCGAACCCAAAAATACAATGTGTCTTTTTATGAAACTTTGAAGTTGGGAAAACAATTAACAAAAATCCTCAAATTTGCTACCACCTGATAGCTTTTCCGGCTGAAACAAACAACGCCAGGTTGGAGTAAAATTCAAGTAAATGCCTCTTTGGGTTGGAAAATACCCCATGACAACTAACTATGGATACCCAAAAACTACTCTTAACATAAAAAATGCTTTTCTGTGCGTATCATACATATGGAGGGGCCATGCCTCTTTCTTGACGTGGGAAGTTTAATTCGCCAACGTCGCCTTGGATCGTCTCGGGTCTGGTGATATCATTGTTGGTAGTCATACTTAGGTTTATAGCAGATATGTTGATTGTTTGTGAATGAGTTTATTATTCTCTCTTTTCTTTCTGTATGTCCCAATAAGTGGGCAGAACTACCATTATATACTACCAAGTTGCCGAGCTGCCAATTTTTCCTCCGTTATGCGATATTATGCATGAGACATTATTTGGAGCCAATAGTATCGGTCCAGATCCTATTTTATAGGTGCCGAGTCAT
>JAJLSF010000357.1:28598-52009 GCA_030567395.1 Citeromyces hawaiiensis
GTCTTATGCCGAAGGGAGACTATGCTCATTATCATCCCTTCAAGGAAGCTGACTATTTCCGCCATTCTTACTTCCGTGGAAGGTGGTGTTGTACCATTACTCCTTCCATCCGATTTTTACGGAGTGACTAACTGGATTTATAGTATGATGCTGTTTTGACGTTAGTAATGTTGTAGATACTTACTCCTATGCTGACACTCTTAATTATATGCCTGCTAGAAATTTCAATCAAAAGACTGTCGAGCTCACACTGTGTGCAAGGCTTACAGAAGCATTCATTCGAAAGGCAGTTCACGAGTTTCTTCTATTCACTCCGCATTGAAAGGCGGCCGTTTTCGTTGTAATGCTACAGCGGCATAAAAATGGACTCTTTATGTATCCTTAAAAGCCTGCTCTCGAGCATCGTAATTCTGACACCGCTTGACCAAAGCTGACGGACAGGAAAAAGTCAAACCGACTTTAATGTGTCACCCAATCGACTTTTATATGAGGAAGGCTCCCGAGCCAACAGATTGAGTCAGTGGTTGACATCCCGCCAGCCAAAACTCTTTTCGCAGTAGGATGTGATCCCTTGTTGGAATTAAAGACAAAGTACAGCTAAGTCAGGAAGGACAAGCTTGAATTATACGAGGGAAATCAAACAAGTGAGATACACCGCTTTTAAATGGGGTACAACCACCCACATAAGAGACTTCTATTGTTACATATTTTACACACATTTAAACACACATCATTTTTCATTTTTTGCAAGTCATGCTCCTCACTCGGATCCACCTCCCACTACCTGACCGGCCCAAAAGATAGATCCACATCATCCATGAGTCTCCCCAGTCTACGAGTAAACTGCGCGACATCGCCCTTCTTTATTGATTGCATGCAAGCTGTAAAATGGTACCCGTAGCTGGCAACTGTTGAAATTTTCGGCTGGTAATTCAAAGAAAATTCGTTCAACAAAGTGCAATGGTGCGTAAAGAGCAATGTAAGTGTCACCATGAGCAGCGGGTTTAGATCCATTCTGTATTTCTCGCATTTTAAGGGATTCGGCAGCAGCCGACTGTGTCTGGTAAACAGTCCCATCAGTGTTTTGACCAATACCAGATTGCCTGTACTCCGGGAAGACTGTTTAGAACAAACCTCCACCACTCTGGTATCAAACGTCTGGAGATCTTTGACTTTAAAATTGATCAGCAAAAGAGTATTTTCATCATGCAGAACTGGAAGCACAACCTGCTGCGCATTGTGAAAGAGCTCCGCTGGATTTTTAAACTCTAAAAACTGTCGCAGTGGACCAACTACTATCCTGTCGGGCGAAGGAGGTCTATACAAGTTTCCTTGGAAATTACATCTAACAAAGTCCATCGCTCCATCCACAATCATCAAAGTGGTTTCAAAATCGGTTATTTCGGAATCTATCATGTACAAAAAAGTCTCTGCACGCGATTTCCATTCTGCACTCAAAACTTCTTCTTTGGAGATTTTAGGTGACAATTTTAGGTGCATATTCTCATTTTTCTGCAAAAAATTGTTCCAACTCGAATCAGGTGTTGCGGTACGCATCTTGTAAAGAGTATCCAATTTTGGATACTGTTTCGAGAGAAAATCATCGATATCAAATAGGTCGTGCGCTTCCCCAAAAATGTATAGTTCTGGAAATGTCGATAGACACAGAGCATACACTACGGCCAAAAGATTGACTTCTGGTATTTCAGAAGTGGAGCTGATTATTTGATGAGCAAATATCATAGACATAGGTGGACTTGACGGCTGAGAAGTGAAAGCCATCAAGTCAGTACTAGCATGACGAAACCTCGCTAGCTCTTTTACACCTTGGGGAAAGTCGGGGTCTGATACCAATACCCAAACCCCAGGTCTTCCCTTGACGCACAACGCGAAGGACCATACTTTGTAGACGAATACCGGTTTGAAAATTATGTGTCTTCCCTGCAGTATGTCTGTAGGTGTTTTTTCTGTAAAACGTGAGATATAGCAGTTTTGGTTCGACAACAGTTCGCAAATTAAATCTAATTGCCCCAAAAAATCCGACCTGGCTAATTTGGCGGGTCCACCGGGTTTAAATCTCTTTTTGTTTTCCATCTTTTGAAAGTCGTGTGTTGGTGACGATCATAAACTAGGCGGTGTATGGAGGGAATATTTTGAGACGTCGTGTGGTTATTAATTTCAAGGTGTGTGGAGGGAAGATTGTGGAGGATGATCATTGCACTGATTGCCTCCGACTCCACAGCGGGATTTCCTTTTACTTTGGAAACTTTGTTCATTAAAGGCGAATTCTCCCGTCTTTACAGTAAGAGCGAGCCCTAAATCGTGTACGGGATTGAGCATTGGAGAGTCTCCCAATCACCCAAATCGATGGTTCCTATTGGCTCTGTGTTAGTCGATTGAAAGAAGTAATAGCTAGTTTGATCAATTCGAGTCACCACTCTGAAGATAACAGCTGTACAAAAGGTACTTCAGCTGATCAAACCTCTAGCTCACCACATCGACTATTCAGGTTATGCAATCGTTTTCTCTTGCTTTCTCTAATCATTTCTTAACTACAGATAAATATTACTCTACTGTACATGCAAAAAATTCAATAGTCTTTTTCTATGTCGTCCTTAAGGCAGTTATGTCTATGCTGGGGAAATTATACAAGTCGAGCATGTCGTTCACGCTAGCCTAAAGCAGGCGATGGATTTGAGCTCAGATGTTGCCGTAGACTTTGATCATGGGTCCAAGAAAGGGAATGTTAGCATGACTTCTGGGATTTTTCAATAGGTCCCCTCATGTCAAAGATTGAATGGTTTGTGATTTTGCAAATTCAAGTTTGTTGAGATTCCAAGCTGGAAGAAGAAGAAAAGAACAAGGTTCGGTCTCAGTGTTTTACCGTGTCTGTATATTGCTTGAAATCTGAACTCTTTTTCCGTGTCGTATTTTTGTAGTTTCTTTTTGCAGAAAATGGTGAAATGGGGGAGACCTCTTAGAAGGTGTTTTTTACCACTATCTATGAATACCGGCACACTAATAGTGCCCTCAAGAGAATAGCAATCAGCTCTGCCGTACAGGGTCCTTCTACTCGAGGAGCTGTTCTCATAACTGGATATCTCTCGAGGTGAAAATGAAAATTGAAAACGTATGCTGCTATGTTCTCGAGGCAGGACGAATCGTCGTGTGATGAGCAAATTTTGTCAGGAGAGCAGGTGGTGTGTGGAGGTAAGAGCATACTGCTATGGTGTTCACAGTCTGCTCTGTTATAATGTGTCAAGTGTACGTATGACATACTCAGAGAAGAGATGGTGCTTGTATCGTACCAACGTCCACAAAAACATGCACGAGGGGGCAATGTGGGCTTTGTGTATTGCACGACCGCTTGATGTAGAAAAGGAAAGTATTCTGCTTAGTTGAATATAATTTATTGATTATACAAACACCTAGTGATCACCAATGGTCCTTTGTTAAAAAAAAAGTACTATCATCTCGGTTCAGCAAACACGCACGATCGAAAGTTGAAGGGGGGCTGACTGCAGACGACTAGGTAGACATAGACAAGTTATAGAAGTGAAGCCCACACGATTATCCAACAATCAATAGAGAGACTGGCATCCAATAATCACGCAGCATGTTAAGAATTTCAATACAATTAGACAAAACTGCCTATCAGATAAATCATTTCATCGTGGAAACTGCGAATTATACCCTTGGGTACATTTCAACAAGACTTTATTTGAGCTGCGTTATCGACCGCACCCCGGAAGAGAGCATACCGTCTTTAAAAGTCGAGATATAGTATCACCTACAACGGTTACACCAAATTTTGTCAACTTATCTTAGCGGTAAACATCAAAGCTCCGCTCCAAAAGATTATCAAGTTTGAATACAATGTAACCCGGCCATCTGCATAAACCAACATCAAGCGGCTGCTATCAAATCAGCAACCCCTAGCAGTCACCTCATCACAGATATGGCTTCATTTCAACAACTTTATATTAAAAACACGTGACACCTAATATACATAATATACACTAAAGTTTGAGCAATCTGGAAATCTTATTGAGGTCTTCCCTCATCAAAGCGCGATGACCTATGACGGTAGCCTTAAGTAATGAATCCAAAAGTAAGCCATAGGCGAGTATTTCGTCTTGCGAGGGATCCACCTTCATGTCAAAATTGCCAGTGGTCAAAAAGCGATGCATGAAGTACAACAGACTAACAACCATGTTCTTCACGGACAGTTCCGCCATCTTCTGGAATCGTACAGCGTTCACCTTTACAATTTTTCTATGGTAGTAAAACCCGTAGGCCTGAACAAGTTGCTTAACGATTTCGGACCTGTACAAATCTTTGATATTTGTCTTTTTAGTAATCTCGATAAAGTTCACCACGGTATCTCCATTAGGTGCGCTTTTGAAATTTATAAGAAAAACGCTAGTATTGTTATAAGTGACTGGAAAGATTTGGTTTCTCGAGTCGTTCTCTATTGACAAGAGTTCTCCAAACTCCTCCTTGTCAAAAAGAACTCCCTTCCCCTTTTGGCTATAGGAGATGGTTAGTTCCCTCAGTAGTATGGGGAATTTTTTCACGTCTTTGTTTTGGTCCTGGTACCACGACTCGATCATTTCGATAACGGCATCGATGCTGTCGATGTTGTCAGGAAAGTCGGTGAGCTGGTCCGTGACATTCTGCAGGTATGTTTTTGCCACGTCTGGCTTTAGCAGGGCGAGGTCGGTATTTTTCGAAAGGGACTTTGGTTTCTTGTTGGACTCGTCCTTTGATTTTTTCTTTCTCTTTTTTTCGGGATTCTGGTTTTGAGCGGTTGCAGAGGTTGTGGAACTGGATGGTGTAGGCGATTTAGATGGCTTTTCACTTTTGGGCTGTTTACCCAGGTTTTCAGTTGGCTGAGTTGGGGTGCTCTCAGTTGGTTTTGCGGCATCTTTTACCGTCTGAATAACCTTTTCAGCTGGCTTGGGAGATGGTTTAGGAGTCGATAAAAGAGGTTTTTCAAGGGAATTTTTCTTTGGTTTGGGAGACGGTTTTGCCGATGGTGGCGCTGTTGTTGAAACAGGCCTTTCAATTGACTGTGTGACTACTTGATCGACCGGAATTTTTGGTTTTGCTACTTTTTCGGCTTCTTTGATCAAGCTTTCGGGCTTTTTAGACGATTCTGCTGGTATGACAATCGGAACAGAGGTGTTTCTTGGAGATGCGGTTTTCTCCTTACTTTTAGCTGGTAGAGATGTGCTTTTAGGAGATGTGACTTTCTCTTTGCTTTCAGCTATGGCTTTTGACTGGAGGTTGTTAATGGGCGACTTTTCTTTTTCCTTGGCGTTTCCAGAAACTTTCATTGGAGTAGTATTCTCATCAATGTCTTGAGCTTTTCTGGACTTGTTCTCATTGGAGGTTGTCTCCTGCTCAACAACCGGCTTTACAGTGTCCTCGCGTGTGGAGGGAGATCTCAAAGTTGCGTTAACAGCTCCATTGAAGGGACTCTCGCTTTTAGAAACCGGCTGTTCATCTTTTGGACCGCTATCAGTCGAACCAGACAAATTTTTGTCATTTTCTGTCTCTTTACCCTTCGAATCCAACGCCGTCTTGATTTTTGAAGTGGCCTTGTCAAACATACCTCTCCCTAGCAAATTTCTCTTTATGATCATATCACGGTCAAGGGACTTGAACTCCTGGTTGTAGAATAAACTCACGTCAAAACGATTATATTTTGTCTGAGCCCCGTTTAAGAAATCCATAATATTTCTCGTGCAGCAAAACGCGTAGATTACTGAAAGACAATTGATAGCCTGAACTGGACTCGTTTCGAGAAACAGTCTGGCGGCTCTGAAAGGACGCGAAAGCGATGATTGTCTCAATTTCTGCTTGGTATGAATAATAAATTTTTCCAAAGCTAATACGGTATTAATAGGAAAACTAGTCTCTCTCTCGCATGTAGGAGAGCAGTCAACAAGTACGAGGTTTGACGAATGCTTAAAAGAGAGTGCGAGATGCCAGTCATTTTCATGAATAAAGGGGAAACACATCACTTCTGGAGTCTTGTCTTTAGGCCCAAAATTTGTGTCGTCCCGGTACAGACCCAGTGTCAAGTCAGGGTTTACGTACCGATCGATAATCATGTTTGCATAGTAGAAGATCATATCCTCAGACCACTTGGAGTTGAGCTGGGAGTGATCGGTATTGCTCACAGTGGACCTCATCCCTGTGGCACTATGAAGCATCTGGCATTCCGTCATGGAGAGTTTGAGAGTATTATATATATATTTATATGTATAGAACCCAAAAAGATTGGAAGAAACTTGCTGCGACCGAGAGAAGTAAATATTGAGTGATGTGGGGGAGAAAAACAAGTAATTTAATTTTTTGTATATCTTGATGTATGTGATGTGATTCAAGAAAATGGTGGGAAGAAATCTTTTCATGATGAAAAATTTGCGGTTTTCGCGATTTCTCGAAACGCACTCAATAAAGACGCGTCACAGGTTCATAAATAGAGCGTTTTCCGTCGCCCTCTCGGGATGGAAAGATCCAGAGAAGAAACAATTGTAATTTTTTAGTGACATGAATGTAGGATGGTTTTTTTTGACAAACTTGAGGAGAAGATTTTCATTTTGCACGCAAAGATTGAGTGCAGGCGTGCTATCGGTGGAAAAAAAAACTTTTCAAGCTTTACAACAGCCTGATATCTCACAAGGGGAAGTGACTTATATTGCATGCAAATTGAGACGGCACATCAATTTTGTGACTGCATATTTTGGAGTCGTGCACCGACTAAATGGTCAGTTTTGAGTGCAGAAGAGAGAGCGATCTGTCTTCGTTACAAGCGCACCTTATTTCCACACTGGTTTATTTTTTATACTAGCTTTTTTCAGCTCAGGGTCCACGTTCTTGTTTTTGTGGCTCTCATTAGGAGATCGTCATCATTATAACAATGTTTAGGTAATAAAAAAATGTCTTCCAAGGCGAGCATTTTGCCCAACTATAAACCTTTCCGGGGAAAGCACTCTCGTAACCAATCCAGCAGGCTAAAAATTCCGGTCCGAATAATCTCCACTTTTCATGTGGCTTTTTTATGTGGCTGCGCTCGGATTCATTGTGGCTCTGTCATTAACTGTACAGTCCAGTCTTTTTGCTCATATGATAAGCCATCGTATCGATAGTGATACATTCTCAAATGGGCATAAGGTGATACTGGCAACGCTTTTTTAGCTGCCTAAAAAACGCAATGTCCTCATGGCTAACTCTCAGAGCAGGTCTTGGATATCTTCTTTACGATGTGCAATACTGAGGAGAGGTTTGGAGATAAACAAACAGACGATGAGCTCCCGTCTGATAATGGCTGATGACTTGAATATGTACATCATGCTGTTTACGAGATTTCCAGGAAATTGATGTATAAATGGGCTTTAACTTTTTCTTTCGAGTGTTTCGCCTGAAGACTCGATTTGATGGGAAGTTGACTTCAGGTCGCTTGATTTTTTCACATGGTCTTGGAATGGCTATTTTCTGATCGAACAGTTTCGGTTCCTCCGCGTTCAGAATCATCATGAGAGAGGGATCTACAAAGCCATCAGTCTATCTCAGTTGATATCTGGCCGTCAATTGCCTTCTCCTAAGTTTACTTTTGCTGGTTATAAGTGTCCGCGAAATTCAGAGACTCCAGCTGGCTTTGAGGTTTCGACTTGAGTCTTTATCTGCATAAAGACGGGTATTTCAGACGAAGCTGGTTGTTGAAAGCTCGAAAGAACAGACCGGCCCACATCTCGGTTCATAAGCCTCGATCTGCGGCAACAGTCATTCTTCTGGCAGACAACCATTTCTGTTTAAGGTTAAGTAAATGCATATAAACGGCTCTTCGTTGCCTATTATGCATAAGATACGATTAATGATGTACTCCAAAAAACACAATCTTGGCCTGCGTATATGTGCGTTCATTCATGTACAAGCTCACTTTAGATCTTTTTTCATGATACTTTCATCCTAAATGTACTGTGTGCCGTTCTTTTGCTCCCGTGGTTGACGAGGTGAGAGAAACCAGTCACACGTTTAAAAGAAGAGAATTCTCTTTCAAACTCAAAACCATGATGTGATCCATAGCTTGATGGGCACGGGCTAGAGTACTATCATTTACATTCCTTCGAGCAAGTTGCGACCGAATTCACTATTTAATGAGCTGAAAATGTGCTTTCTGAAAGCTTGTTCGGACCGAATAATGGCGCCTTAATGCAGCCGAAAGGTGAATTGTTCGTTATCTATAACACACATGCAGGTGCCTGCATTGCATGAACAGCCTGAAACAGAACAAAGTAATCCGAAACACCGTCACAAGGAAATAAAAAGAGCCTAGAATCAGGAACTGCTCCTCAAATCTTCATTCACAAATACAAGGAACTTGTGGTCAACTTTCTAGCCTTGTCGCCAGCTTGGATCTCAAATATGCAAGATCCATGTGCGGCTGCATGATGCATGTCGACAAACTTTTAAACTCCTCCTCCCAGGCCAGCTATAAGTCCAACACAGCCCATAGCCTCCTGAAGCGAGCACCGGAAACCTTCCCGCTCCCCCCACTCGCTCAGGCACATTCTTGACCCACTCCCAAGGTTCCCTATTAATCATGCACGATGTTTGCCAAGACCTTCCGTACGGCTCCCCTGATAAATGGCTCCCTTGATGCGTGGATCCCTTGATAAGCTACGGCTCCAACGAAAGATAAGACACATATAAAAACCCTTGTTTTAGCGTTAGAGGCATGACGCTGAAGGAGAAAGAAAAGGTAATCACCACCCAAGAGGTGGTCTCAGATGACGAGGTTTCCGAGATTTTGGACTCCAATCTCAAGTTTCAGGTTCTTCAAAGATGCGGTCATGGTAACGTGCAAGACTTGGACCAGATCCCAGCAGATGTTGAGTACATTGCTTTGAAAGTTCAAGAAATGAGTGTGGAGGATGCTATTTTCATCTTGAAAGATATCCTGATCGAGCACGACGGCGATATGAACTTTCCAAAAGAAGCTTACGATAACATCAAGAAATTAGTGGAAAATCAACCCGATAAGGAAGACAACGAACAGTGGAAATTCGAGTGCAAACTGGAGGCCGCTTTGATCCACCACCATTCTCCGTACCCTGAGGTGAGGGCAGTTACTGATCCCTTTGACGATGTCAATATCCCTGTAGAAACGTTCCGTGCTTACTTTCTTGGGTTTTTGTGGACCATAATTGGAACTGGAGTGAACGAGTTCTTTGCTCACAGACTTCCCTCTATTGTTCTCACCTCTTCTGTGATCCAGCTTCTTTTGTATCCTTGCGGAAAGGCCTTTGAGACCCTTCCAAACTGGAAAATTATCGGTAAACACACTTTGAACCCGGGACCATGGTCTTTTAAAGAACAGATGCTCGCCACAGCTATTTTCAACGTGGCTATAGGAGGTATCTATGTGAGTTTCAACATCTACGTTCAAAAGCTTGCGGTTTACTATGACAACCAATGGGTCAACTTTGGATACCAATTGTTGCTTGCGCTGTCTACCCAGTTCTTGGGTTTTGGGTTTGCAGGAATGTTGAGAAAATTCGTCATCTACCCTTCGCGGTGTGTGTGGCCTACGGTACTTCCAGCTTTGGCTATGAATAGAGCACTTCTTAAGCCCGAGAAGAAGGAGAGCATCAACGGATGGAGCATTTCCCGTTACAGATTCTTCTTTATCTGCTTTGCAGGCTCTTTCTGCTACTTTTGGCTACCAAACTACCTTTTTGAAGCACTGAGTTACTTCAACTGGATGAACTGGATCAGTCCCGATAATTTCAACTTGGCTACTGTTTCTGGGTCCCTCTACGGACTTGGACTCAACCCAATTCCGACTTTTGACTGGAACATTATCGACTTTAACTTTGCCCTCACCATTCCTTTTTACTCCCAGTGCAACCAAATCGTTGGCTCCTTCATTGCCTTCTTTGCAATCTTGGGGCTCTACTACACCAACTACAAGTGGACAGCTTACATCCCCATCAACACCAACAAACTGTATACCAATACCGGCGAGAGGTTTGCCGTAACACAGGTTCTCACAGACAACTTACTGGACAAGGAAAAGTACCAGAACTACTCTCCGCCTTTTTACTCCGCAGCCAATCTAGTTGTTTACGGAGCCTTCTTTGCTATCTACCCCTTCTCCTTCATATACACCTGCTTTACCGAATGGAAAGGTATGGTGTACAGCTGGAGTCTGGTGTACCGTTCTGTTAGGAACTGGAGAAAGTCCAACTTTGAGGGTTTCAATGACCCGCATTCAAGGATGATGTCAAAGTACAAAGAGGTCCCCGATTGGTACTTTCTTGTTATTCTTGTCGTATCTGTGGTTCTGTCGATACTTTGTATCAAGCTGTACCCTACGCAGACTCCCGTGTGGGGTATTTTCTTTGCCATTGCCATCAATTTTGTGTTTTTGATTCCTCTCACTCTCATTACAGCCGTTACAGGGTTCCAATTCGGACTCAACGTGCTTGTCGAGCTTATAGTTGGTTATGCGCTTCCTGGGAACGGGTTGGCTCTGATGATTATCAAAGCCTTTGGTTACAACATTGACGGACAGGCCCAGACTTATATTTTCGATCAGAAACTGGCCCATTACGCCAAAGTACCTCCCATGGCTATTTTCCGTGGTCAAATTGTGGCGACATTCCTACAGGTGCTCGTTTCCCTCGGAGTCATCAACTGGTCCATGAGTAACGTTGAAGGAATTTGCGAGCCAGGTCAGCCACAGAGATTTGTTTGCCCCAGTGAAAACACCTTCTACTCAGCTTCTGTCTTATGGGGGGTTATCGGTCCTAAAAAGGTTTTCAACGGACTGTACCCAATCTTGCAGTACTGCTTTCTCATTGGAGCTCTGCTGCCGATTCCATGTATTTTGGCGAAAAAATACTTCAAGCTCAGGTACTTTGAGCCTACGCTGATCATCGGTGGGATGCTCATCTTTGCTCCATACAACCTCTCCTATTACTTGCCCAGTTTCTACTTTTCCTTCATCTTCATGTACTATATCAGAAAGCGGTACCAGCAATGGTGGGAAAAGTACAACTACGTGCTCACTTCGGCATTGGGGGCAGGAGTGGCCTTTAGCTCCATCATTATCTTCTTTGCGGTCCAGTACCATGCAAAGTATGTCGACTGGTGGGGAAACAGTGTATCTTATCAGGGTATTGAAGGTGGTCTTGGTAGGCAGTCGCTGTTGAATGCCTCAGAGATCCCGCAAGGGTTCTTCGGTCCGAGTGTGTATCCATGAGGGTGTGTCTTATTGTTAATTGCTTGTTTGTCTGAAGTAGTGCTGATTAATTTCAAGATAATAAAGGCTCAGTAAAGATGTATTGTGGCAAAAAGGTGAATTAGTGGTGTATAATATATTTCACTTGCTACGTTTTGTGTTTCTGCTTACTTATTTCCAGATACACCTCAGCTTACAGCTGCAATTTATCAAAAATATACGAGAACATACACTGATTTATATCGGCGCCCTACAGGCTACTGGGTAAGGTCTCTGTTGAGAGCTGGGGCTTTTGAATTTGCTTCATATATCAATCTTCTTTAGTTTCACCTTTGGTGTCCTGTTGAAATAAGGTTGCATATGAGATGCATGAATTGTGCAGATGCCTGCATACGGGCGGATGCTGAGATTAGATCTTTTTTCCGCCTCCGGCTCTTGTCTTTTCTTCAACCCCCTGATCTAAGGCCCGGATCTCAAAGCTTGAGTTATTATTCTTCCTGGTAGATAGCGCAGTCAAGTATGTCCATCGTTTTATAGAAAGTCAGCTCCTTGTTATCATGACAGTCCTTGACCAGGGGACCAAGGACACGGTTTCTATGGATCTAACTGACGATTTTTTAAAAGGCTCCACAGTTTTGAGATGGAAATGATTTAGGAAGGCTGCTTTATCATCCTATAGATGTGACCTTTAAAAAGACTGGTGGAATAGTGGAGCGTAAATCGCTACAGGCTCTCAGCTTTACGTAACCTAGCGAATGAGCTTCTGGAGGATGCAGGAAACACTACATCGTAGAGAGACTGCTCTCAGTCAGACTGTAGAAAAGATTAAACAATATATCAGTAACTGGCTTGTTGCCTCTCTATAGCTCATAAATCTCCCATGGTGTGCGTTGCATATTGGGAGCATGCTTGGTAAATGCTACCTAGATGTTATCTATGCATCGGCTCACCATGTTTTTCTAGATCCTCCTAACAATGGTTTATATAGGACTCAGTGTGTACCTATAAATTAAGCTTTGGAGTACATCTGACAATAGATAACAATCTGAGTCGCCACAAAGTATTTTTGGAGAGATTTGTTACAACGCAGTTTTAGGTATATAAATACCAGTGACATCATAAATGCGCTGTGCCCTTGTGTCCATTGACCCTTGTGCCTGGTGCTCACAGCTTCTTCACACCTTGTGCCCTATGCCCTTGCCTTGTGCCTTTCTTTCTTCTCCCTATTCATATCGAACGCAAGCGGAAGTCTCCCAGTGAACAAACCTGAATCCGATAGAGGCAGGTTTTCCTTTTTCTCCAAACATTTTCCAAACTAACCTTTCAAGATCGATGGATATATGAAAAAAGGCTCCGCCGCATCGCTTCGTCGCATACCTAAACAAAGTTTGCTTTCGTATACAAAATAAGCTTACCAGCTCATTATACATCAAACAACTCACGCTTCCGCTTCGCTCCAGTGTCCGTGTACATGACCGATATGTACGTTCATGCAAGAAAGACGGAATAGCTCATCTAGAGCGTTCGTTCTAACAAGGCTAGTAGCATTATTGTATTTGCCTTTAAATAAAGAAAGGATAACATTCCTTCAAAGAAACATCATAGATTACCTATAAGTTGTTCATTTACAGATATTAATTTCGCCTTTCGGTGAAAATCTCTGCCAATTTGAGCTATATGGGTTGACCTTTCTATGAATCGGGTAGCAAGGGGACCGGGGTGGGCAAACTAAATGCTTGAGCGCCACAGAGATATGCCTGCTGATCGCGTCCCTAAAGTGGTAATCTTCTTATGTTTTACCCTATAGAGCAGCGAAATACATCAGCTAAGAAAGCAAAACAAGACCAAGAAAGGCACATAATAATCTTTTCGCTCTACCAGTTATAATCCCTTACTCTTTTTTTTTTCTTCACATAAAAGTTCCATTGTATAAATCATCTGAATAACCTAAGCCATGTGCTTCTTAATAGGTACATTTCAACCGATCAAAATTCGATGTTCACACATCTGTAAAATATCAGCCAGAAGATTGCTTCTTGGGTTCCTCCAACCTTGAAAAATTATGTTTCGTTTGGTTTGTATTATGTTGTCTGTTTCCTTCTCGTTTAAGTTTAATTTTGAATTAATCGGCTTCTCTCAAAAACCTTTCCAAGCAAGGACTGATCATAGGTTTGGTCTTCTGCTTAATCCACACTTCCAAACACGATCAGAGAGTGATCTAGAGATCCTTTTATTGTGAGAAACTGTATCGAAAAAGTGTGGCCTCTACCGACGATAGCAATTTTTCGACTTTTTTTACCCTCTTGATACATCCCTGAGAAGACTGTAAGTCCTTCAATTCCTAAGCACAGATCAAATTATATAAAAGAAAGCATGAAGGGAGCACTTTACGAGTGAAGTCATTGACACACAAACGAAAGCAAAGCCGAGCTTGATTTATCCGCAATTGGAGAGACACGCTAGCACCTATCCAAGAGGTATTTCTTTTCGACGAAGCGTATGCTTAGGCTTATATAACCAGAATTGAGACGACCTGAAGCTAGGAACTGATAAAAGCAAAAGAGTGTAAGCGATTTACAGTGGTGATACATGTAAGTTCACCAGATCCAGGATCTAGATCCGGACCTTGAAATGTGATCTGATCTCCCCCGTTCTAGGATGCAAAATTATGCAGAAATATGCACGTTTAAAAACCTCTTTGTGATTATGTTTCCGAAAAAGGGTCAATCATATGTATAAATGACATTTACATTAAGACTAAATTGTTTTCAAAAGAAGTCTTTATTCGAGCCAACTTGATAATTTTTAGATTTGAGTTTCTTCATTTCGTGACTCTTCGCGAATCTGATCTGATCTAGATCAGAGAAAAAAGATCAAATCCACCGGAACCCTTAAAGATTTGGTTTCTATTGCATGTCCTTTGTAGATTTTTTCACGTCGCTGTGCCAAAAAATATGCTATTCGCTTTCCCGAGTGCCCCACCCCGAAGCATGCTTCGTGGCTATCACCACGTCTATACTACTTCTCATCGCTCTCGCTAGCTCTCCCTTAGACTGCTATTGAACCTCTACTAGCCCTTATACCCTATAAGTTAGACCACCTCACACTCCCACCGGGCAAAGACACACCAGCCTCTTCCATCGTCATTCATTACAAGTCCGCTCCAAGGGCCTGCTTCACTCATATCAACATTCAGCTTCCACTCTTCGAGGTTCTGGTCAACTCCCAGCTTGAATATTCTTCCGCTTGGAGTCTGCAAACGAAGATTTGGGTGAGCACCGCCTTCCCCCATTCCGTTAGCCGGGTACCGCTTGACGGTAAAAAGAAACTTGTTCCCCAAAGCCAGCTTCCTGGCCTGCGGCTCTTTCACATACAGATCGTAATGCTGTGCAAGTGGTGTAGGATATCGGGTGACAAAATCCAGCTTCCTATACTTTCCTCTGTGGAAAATGGGCACACTCAAAGCAAGAGGGTGTATACTGCCCAAACTCTTTTGCTGTCCCTTGCAGCCAGCGTATACGCAGAGTCTCCCCAATGGAGTCTTCGGAGGCAGTGTTGCCTTGACTTTTACAAACCTTAGGTTATTTTTCCAGTAAACCTGACAAAGAGCATCCCAGTCCATCTCAGCAGTAACAACGTTCGCAAAAGCTTCCACGTCCCGAGGGATTTCGAGATCAATTTCTGCCACCTCAAAGTCAACCAGTCTCAGCAATGCAGCGTTGCATTTGAATACTCTTAAAGAGTTCATTACGAATGCAGGGTAAGCCGATGGAAGAACCAACGCCACATTGGTGTCTATGGGAGGTACAATATGCTGTTGTTCGATAATGCGGGGCACATGAGTGTATATGAGTTGGAGCGGTTTGGCTAAAAAGTAAAACGACTCATGTGGCTTTTCCGAACTGTTTAACAGCTGATGAATGGGATGAGTCATATTTCCAAGAGCGGGATCGACAAACCTCCACTCTCCATCTACAAGGGCTGCTATCCATAGGTGGTTCAAGGGGAAACCTCCTTGAGGATCTTCAACAAACGGGTGCTTGAAATGCCCCACCACCAAGTCGACTTTAATACCGAGCACTTGACATAGTCTCTTAAACATCCATGCAGCCTGGGTGGCTGTGCAGTTTTTAGCGAGCATTAAATTTTCAAAATTAGGGGGGGTGTCGATTTGTTCTCTTGCATGAGGTTCTGCAATGGAAAAACGTTCTGTGCAGAAAACGAATATTCCACGAAGTCTTTCTATCTCGCTTTTAAACCGAGCAATTTCTTCCCCAGCCACCTTCTCTAAAGTAGATAGCTTGCTCAAGGGCAGCGACCGCATGTATTTATCAACATGGTATAACGGCATCAAGTCTATTCGAGCTTGCGGAGAGTGTAGTATTTCGTTGGTGTTGATGTTGCTTATAGCCCGGTACGGTTTTAGTATCAAGTGATTCTCTTCATGCAATGCTCGGTGTTCCCGCATGGCTTTCTCTTTAACATTTATTGTGGCCGCTCTTTGGATGGATCCCATAGTACTGTTGTACGATTCTTGTGATTTACTATGTATTTCGCTCTCAAAGATTTGGGTATCCAAAGTGGGCCCCATTTCACGCTTCGAGAACATTTTCTTGAAGATATTTGGGTGTCTGCAATTCTTGTCTTCGAATATCTGGTCCACCAATTTGTTTTGCAGAGACTCCTCCATATACTCTTTGTTTGCCTTGTGGCGGATAAAGGAGCCAGCAGAAGTGGCAGAAAGATCGGAGTGACCAAGAAATGAGCTTGTGCCTGTCTCATTTGATAGGGTGGAATATTTCAGCTGCGACTGGTTCGCCGCAGGAAAGATGTTGGATCCAATAGACATGCGCAAAGTCTCTGGATCATACGGTGTAGGCTCCTTGATGAAAAGCTCACCTCCCAACTTCTTCTTCGGGGGGATGGGTGGAGATGAAACGTCTGATATCGACGGACGCTCATAATTTAGACTAAAAGTAGATCCTACTTTTTCCACTGCTGAAATAGGAGAGGTTTGTGTCTCAAACTCTTCGACGTAGTTCGAAGGGAAATGGCCCATCATTTTGTTTCTTTTAAGCCTTCCGAACCACCAATTTCCATCTCCGTAGTCAACAACCTCGATTATGTCGCCTTCCACGAACCCCAGATCATCTTGTTGCTCTCCTCTCCACGAATATACCGCCTTGACTCGAATCAGAGAAGGACTAGACATTGTTGTTCATGAGACGTTAAGGGTTTTAATTGCGTGTATTTACCTTTATCCTCTTCGGGAAGGCGCAATGCATAAGCGATGCATAACGTTCTGCAAAGTGGTAGTGTGATAACCACTGCTCTAGGATTTCAACCGTAGACTATAAAATACACGGCGAGCTAGACTCTATACAACTCTAGACAATATTTTGTGTTGATTAAAGAAGAAATAGCAGTCGTGAGACTTTGTTAGTATGAATGGAGGAAAAAAGAAAGCTGGGAAAAACAATCCCATATATGGACAGCGGCTCAGCACCAGACGAAAAGATATTTGAGGCTGTTATGACGGGAAATATCGCCCGAAGCCGAGAAATGGTTGCATTCCGACCCACAATTTGTTGCAAATGCGTTTTTTTTTTTCGATCATTATACTTCTCACACCACCGGGTCTTTTTATTTTAATAGACAGTTACAGTGAATGGCTATCTTAAGCTATCACTTCTGCCAAATGACGTATTAGGTGACGCCCTTCTGCTGCCACTTTACCGAGGCTGAGACACGGGCGAACAGAAGATTTATATGAGGAATTACATGAACGAGATGAGACGTGAGATTTGGTGTACTCTGGAAATATCTCGTAGTAGGTTTACCCAGCTCAAGAATAAGATTTAAAATCATTTTTTTCAACCTGGGCTATTCGGGTGTTATTTTTTGTTGAATAGAGAGTGTAAGGGTACTATTCATTGCTTATGATTCTAGCATATGACTCATAAAGCCTATTTACTATCCAGTTACAGCATCGCTGTGCCTACATCGATTGCTAGCACTTTTTTGCTCACTCTTATTTCGGCAAATAAAACTCATTTCGTTATGGTTATATTGAATGTTGTCTAATTTTTTCTTCGCGTTCCGTCCCCTCCGACATGCTGTCATATACTACATTCCCACCCCGGGTAACATACTGGGCGTGTGGCGTAGTTGGTAGCGCGTCCGCTTTGCATGTGGAAGGTCATCGGTTCGACTCCGGTCTCGTCCAAATTTTTTTTATCCTCTCTATCTCTTCTCCCGCCTGTCACCAAATCCTCATATGAACGTCTCTTGATTTCCTCACTCTTCACCTTCTCGTCGACCCCACATCAAAACGACATATCAAACAACTTCAACGCCAAAGGTCGTGTCCCGCACAATCTGACAAAAAATTCAACATGGAAGACTCCGATAGAACTATATCCAGACTATGGCGCTCTTTCCGGACGATTAAGGAGATGGTCAAGGATAGGGGATATTTCATCACACAGGAGGAGATCGACATGAGTCTGGAAGAGTTTAGATCGAAAATTTGTGACGCAATGAACAACCCACAGAGAAAACTAATGTGTTTCCAGGCAAACCCAACTGCTGAGGCGTTAGACAAGTTCCCGGAAATGGGATCGTTGTGGGTCGAGTTTTGCGATGAGGAAAAAGTAGGGATCAAAACCATGAAAGAGTTTTGTATTAATATCAGTGAACGTAATTTTAGTACCGGTATTTTCATCTATCAAAGAGACATTACAGCCAGTGCTAATAAGCTGATACCCACCGTGGCGCCAGCTGTGATTGAGACATTCCAAGAAGCCGATCTAGTGGTCAATATAACTCACCATGAGCTTGTTCCTCGTCACATTAGACTGTCTTCTGATGAAAAGAAGGAACTTTTGGAGAGATATCGTTTGAAAGAGAGTCAGCTGCCAAGGATCCAAAGAGAGGATCCTGTGGCGAGATACTTGGGCTTGAGAAGAGGCCAAATTGTAAAAATTATTAGAAGATCAGAAACTTCAGGAAGATATGCTAGTTATAGAATTTGTTTATAGGATTTTCGCCATAAATACAACATCCTGAATCCCCTTCCACCATTTTACCGCCTGAAATGTCTTGCTGTTAGCAGGAGAAACCGATACACCTCTTTCTCCTAGGAAAACAGGGCCTATTGTAATGATGAGACTGTGAACGGGGGGGCACTCCATAGATAACAAACTGTTGATCACGTAGCCTCCACCTTCCACCATTATCGAGTTTACACCGATTTTTTTCAGCTCGCAGAGTATAGTGGGCCAGTCCATGTTGGGGAGGACCACAATCTTGATGTCTTTAGGCACGACTTGAGGAACAGTTGTTGTCACGACAATCGGGAATAGCCCCTCTCCGTTGGTGGCTAGTCTATGCATCTTGGAGCCATTCCAATGACCCAGCATCTTGAGGGTGGGGTCAACGATTATGGGTCGTATATTATGCGAGTCAAACCTGTTATTTAACCCCGGATCGTCAGCAAGAAATGTCCCTATGCCAACGAGGATCCCTTCGTGCTTTGATCTGAGATAATGCGTCATACTCTTTGTCTCTGCGTGCGATATCTTTGTCTGAACTCCCTTTTCAGCAGAGATTTTCGCATCGATAGACTGGGCAAATGTTAAAGTGACAAATGGGACGGCCGTTTGCTGGGTGGGAAGGTACCGTTCGATTTCGTGACCCAGTGATGGCGGCAGTTCTGCAAGCGACATAGTTTGTACTCGCACGAACGGTGCATGAACCCGCATGCACCTGCATCGCGCATGAAACCACTCAACAACGAGGAAAAGGAGATTGCCGGCGTACGTCTGCACGAGTAGGCCAAGACTAACCTGCAGCGACTCAAGGCAAAATTGTGGCTCTGCGTGACGGCTATAGTGGAAAAAGAGCTAAAGGAGCTCAATTCCAACGGCGGAAACTTGTGTGCCACCCCCCAGTTCATAGCTTCTCTCACTGAGCTTGTGTATAACCAAACGAGTGAGTTTTTTTCGTTTGTAAAGCTAACAGCAGTCTCTCTGGGCGAGGATCTGGAGTCTTTTGCTAGGTGAGTGGTAAAGTTTTGGGTTACTAACTTTAGGCACGCGGGGAGAAAGACCATCTCACCCGATGATCTCTTTATGGTCACCAGACGTAATGACGTACTGACCGAGGTGCTCAAAGAGTCTCAGGATGGTGCGGGGAGGTAGTCTGTATAGTGTAACGAAGCGAAAGCTGGGAGCATGTAATGTATTATTGTGGCGAGAAAATGTAGTTCTTCTGACGGGCTTGTGGCTAGTAGCAATTAGAGGTCATAAAGATTGACGTGAAAACATAAAAGTGCGATTTATTGATGCGTGTGAGTTCAACTCTGATAAACTACTTTCTTTGCCACAAAAGAGATCCATATCAATCAAGTTAGCATCTCGAAGAAGAAACATGGTGCTTTTAAAGCGGGCCTATATCTGGTTGTTCTGTTTTAATAACCAATTTCTTTTGTGCAGACCTGATATGCTGATTGTGATGACATAATATAGACTGCTGACTACAACGATGAAGCAGTTTACAGCTAATATTGTCATCGAATGGCAATTGAATCATGTGCCGTTGGTGAGACGTCCTAATGCTCAAACTAAGCTGCAAAAAATGCCTTGTAGAAGGAGAAATAGCAAATTACCCTGAACCAATAAAAGGTCTCCAATTCAATAATAGTGACTGTTTGTAACATCTTGGAAAATTTCATGAGCTTGAAATCTCACCAATACCCTAATACGCACTTCTCTTTTTGAAAAGTCAGACATAGGAGTACCATGAGGGATCTATGCATACAGATATGGTAGAGAATGATGTCTGATTGCGACAAAAAGTATGGAAGGGGAATGAGTCTTCAAGCTATAGCGATCTACATAGAAGGTGATACAAAGTAGAACAAACAAAGGAGAACAAGTATAAGTTTGATTACATAACCGAACCTTCATAGGAGAACTCGTGCACTCTCCAATTCTTTTTCTAATCAGCTACCGCTTTCCCAAACTGTAATTCACGGTTTCTCTTCCCTCCAGGTAACGGGGAACTGGGGTTCGATTCCGGAGAGGGAGCCTGAGAAACGGCTACCGCATTCAAGGATGGCATCATGCGCGCAAATTACCCAATCCTGACACAGGGAGGTAGTGACAATAAGATCGGCTCCATTTTCCTTATACCCTCTCCGCTGAAGTGCACTATGACGAGTCTTCTGACGATTGATACAGAATCCACACCTCACCGGCTCTTTAGAAACTTTATTGAAGGAATAAATAATCCATCATGCAGTGTTCTGATATATCGTTTTGTACAAGTTTGTAGTGTCCATAATATTGTGGGAGGCTAACTGATTCCTTCGATCGAAGCTGAGGGTAGGTTAATTTTGTTATTCTGAGAGAAGGTGAACTTTAGAACGAGAATGCGCCACATGATAGGCACGTTTGATGGTAAGCCAGATATACATCACTAACTACTCAAGACTCAAGACTCAAGACTTTGAATCATCGGAATTTATATCTTCGGGAAACAATCGGTCTTCAAGAGATAAATGGATTACGCAAAAGACCAAACATATGATCTGTCATCGCTTGGAAAGGTTTTTGAGAGAAGACGACTAATTTAAATTGAAGTTAAACGATAAGGAAACGGACAACATGCAATACAAACCAAACATTACATAATGCTCCAAGGGATCCCCAAAAAGCAATTTTGTGGCAGATATTTTACAGATGTGTAAACACCGAACTTTGATCGGTTGAAATGTACCATTAAGAAGTACATGGTATCCTGCTAATCACACCTAGCATATATATAGTATTTCGTGTTTGAAGATTCCCTTTTCACGCAGTCATGTGTCTTCATGTTGCTTTGCTTGTTTATCACAATTTGTATATATGGCGTCATCCAGGTATCCAAGTATGAGCCGAATTACCTTTTACGTAGCCGCAGGCCATTCCGGCCTTCCTGGGGAAGTATACTCAATACTATTATGTAACCCCACACATATGTTGTTAGCATATGCGGTCAATCGCATAGAGCGATGGAGCGATCATCTAGTATGGACTTATGCTAAGAGAGCCGACTGATCTCGAATCAAACTCTCTCCGTAGGACTGTTTACCTTCGTCACTACATGGAAGCAGGTATTAGTATACCTCTTCCTATCCAGTATGCTGGACCACAGATGGGCTTTACGTCGTACGTGCTATTAAATTGTTAATAACATATACTTCACTTACGTTCTGTATCCAACAGATTTTATTGGCCCCTAAGCTTACGTTTCATCGCAAATATATTCGTATTTCTCACAAGAATCAAGTGCAAAGGATATTCTTACCGTCCTCCGGCAGCTGATTTAACAACCTCTATTTGAGTAACTCGTGACAACTCATTTTAAGAAAAATTAAACGTGCCTCTCAACCGTAACGATACATCCTTTCCCTGTGCTGAAGTGAACTGCCCAGATGTGTAAAGGTTGTCAGTAGCTGGTGACAAATGATCCGCAGATAAGCCTCGCAAGCTATAAGCTTTCACACGGGGAAATGCTGAGACGGTTAATATGGACACTGCTGTCAAATGACTTTTCACTCATCCGTGAATGATCACTGTAGGTTCGCCGTAGGTAATCACTCATTCAATAGCTCTAGAATTCCTCCTGGTAGCTTGACACAATGAAAAAGAGTACTCTACTTTCAATGACTAGCCACTGAGAAATATTTCATTTCCCTTAAAATAAAAATTCACAGGTACAAACTCACAGGTACAAACTCCTACCATCTCACCAACTAAAATGAGTGCAAAACAAAAAAAGCTGAAAATTTCAATTCCTTCCCTGCACCACCGCTCACCATGTCGTTTCGTCACATTGTGAGAAGCTTTTCTATCTCCACGAGGAGACTTGCCTCAAAACCGCAGATGATCAGTCCGCAGCCGCAGCTGTTCCGGGTGGACAAAGTGGCGAAAACGGTACCTGAGTTTGAGAAGAAAAGAATCATACCGAGACACCCAACTTTCTATGCTGCCAACCCTCAGCATGAGATGAACATGATGGAACTAGAAAAAATGCTTAGAAAGTATATAACACTCCCTTACGACAAGTCCAACCACCATGGCTTTAAATGGGTCTCCATAGACGCTTACAGGAATCTTGGAGGAGGATCTAGGCTCAAGATTGTTCACTACCAAAATTTGACAAGCGTACTCAACAGATTGGCTTCTATAGATAAGAAACTCGTCAATGACGAGATTCTCGCTGTTCTGCGTAAATACCAGACTTCTGCTACTAGTTCATCTCTCAACACTGACGTTAAACACTTGGACAGATTTGGCAGAGCAATGGCCCAGGGAAAACGTAAGTCTTCCATTGCATCTGTCTACCTTGTAAAAGGCACTGGTCAGTTTCTGGTTAACGAGAAACCGCTAAATGTGTATTTCTCTAGGCTTATGGACCGTATAAAGATTGCGTATCCTTTGCAGGCTGTGGAATCCGAGGACAAATATAATGTTTTCGCTATTGTCAAGGGAGGAGGTATCACGGGCCAAAGCGGGGCTATCAGAGAGGCTATTTCCAAGGCTTTACTTGTTCATAATCCTCTTCTGAAAAAGAGACTTAGATCGGCCGGGTGTCTTAAGATTGATAGGAGAGTTGTGGAGAGAAAGAAGCCTGGTTTGCGTAAGGCCAGAAAGGCCCCAACTTGGGTTAAGCGTTGATGCGGTGCGAATGGCTTATTCAGCGAGGTGGTTTTGTATATACTCGAATGTAGCGTTAGAATGCAGTTCTGTTTACGGAGCATCTGAATTTTTAAGCTTGTTGCAGTGAAGTAGGGTACCTTTTTGGGTGAGGACGGGTAAAGCTTAGAAAGGCAGAAAAGGGCGCAGGGTACAATGAATGTATAAGTAATCAACAAGAGTCATTTTCTGTAGTGAATGAGGTAATTTTCTCAACACTATTAGTCCAGAACAATTATACTTCTGCGATTAAACCTTGAGCCCATTTTGAGGCAAAGACGTACTTATTCGAGTTCAAAAACAAATTCCACTCTCTTATAGCAAAGCAAAGAAGTTTATGACCTCATCAGGCAAATGGTTTCAGGCTACTCAAGTTTCACTAGGTGGCTGCATCTCTGAGTTGCAGCTTTTGT
>JAJLSF010000358.1:0-51540 GCA_030567395.1 Citeromyces hawaiiensis
GAGAGGACCGAGCTGTAGTTGTTTCAAGCTCGCATGCGGACTCATAGAATCTGCTCGCACACGCCCTATCTGCGATTAGATGGATGGTGTGCGGAAGATTGCCTTTTCACTTGTTCAATATAGAAAATTTCACCTCACCCAGTCTCTGATCAATATCTTTAATAGTTGGAGCTGCGTCTGAATTCTTCTTTAATGTCTCAGACTGAGACGACTCCTCGCCCTGGGGAAGTTCGATTACGTATTCGCTTACGCTAATTTTAGCGTCAATGGTGCAGATTCTAAACAGTATCTCTGACTCACTGATCCTGGCTCTGACTCTTTGCCTACATAACCAAAAAAACCAACTCCCAAATCGGTGGCTCACACATGGCTCGGACATATCGGCCTTAAGGAATCTGTTAGCGCACTACCTTAATCGTGTCAATGCTAGATCGAGAATCTTTCCGGTAACACTTTCGACACTATCCTGCTCTCTTGTATCATATCAGCTGTCTCCTTATTATTTCTTTATCCTTGGTTATACTTTCCAGTCTCTAACTTTTAAAAAATGAGTTTTTTTGAGAGCCTTTCTGACTTGGACAGCTACCATTTATGCGACTTCTATTCTTGAATCGCCAAAGCTACTCTCAGAGAAAGCATGGCAAGAAATGCGGGAGCTGCTGGATACAGGGACAAGACCAAGGTGTGAGTCATCAAAAAAGAGATGTCTGGCTCAAACAATCAAGGATAACGAGTCACAAGACTGGCCGTACTGAAGATAGCTCAGTCTTGATCGATAAAGATACCTGAGAAGAGGAATTTCAAAAGGTGGCAACCAAATTCGGCTGCCCGTTTCACAGGTATTAGTATCCTTAATTATCAATCAGACACATAGTATTTTCCGCTCGACTAAACACGGCTCAAACATTTATGGACGTATTCAACTTATCCTATAAAAGGAAAATTTCCTGCACAAGAGAAGTTATATTGGCAGAAAATGGTTCATCAATACGAATATTGTAAGCATTTCAATACCTGTTCTCTCGCTTAATGAAGCATCATCATGCACATAATAGCCTGGTGAACAAGGAGGTATGTCTCACCATAAGTGATTAAAAAACTTTCATACTGACGTGGTGCATCTAGCTCATCCATCATTCATAGTACAGAAAACCTTCTCTCTCCCACGGCAACACACCGACCGCTTCAATCTGGATACTCGCCGAGCTCTACATTTATGAGGAAAAACTTGCAAAGCAATCAAATAAGGCAATCTTTTCCTCTTGTAGCTCCGGGGGGAAGTTGAATCAATGATTTTCCCAAGACATCCTGCGACAGACGGTTTTTATCAGCAGTCGCCAGATATCATGTATTGGTTGAGATTGGCTGACTACGAAAATGAGTCCTCGAGTGCCATGATCAGTGATGTTCGTTTCGGCCAGATAGAGTCGTTGATAGACGACGCAGTGACTCAGGGGGCTCGCCTCGTCATTGAGTCGGCAATGTTAATGGGATACTATGAGAGACTGTTGCCCAATGAAGGTCCATCTGCCCAAAATATTGGATCGCGTGCCTTTCAGGTGATAGAGCTCCTTTGGTCGATAAGCTTGGGCCCGACGTGCAATCAAGTGCAATAGATAGATGAGTGGAATTTTTTAGAGGACCGTACTATGAGCTGGGGGAAATTCAAGCCCCATCAAAAAAGCTTTCTTTTTCTGACTATATGGGTCAGCACATGCTTCTGATGCCGGTATGTTACTTGGAGCACTCGATATGATACCAAGAGTAGCGATGCCCTTCCAAGCAGAACATCCAGTTGAGCAACTCGCCCCTAAGCTCGATATACAGGGCTGAAAGGCTATAGAAAGGGCATAAGAAGGGCATAAGAAGGGCATAAAGAGGTATTAAAACGGGTACTATGGTTACTAAGATATATTCGAGCTCTCTCCCCCTAATGAGGGATATAAAAGCTATTTATATAGTCCGGCGTGATGAACGATATGCCGCACATCCCACGCTCTGGTGACGATGATACATTCTCCTGTTCTGACAGCCCCCCTGAGTGTGAAGCATCCACCTTTAATCCTAGATGATGCTTTTGTGATATTCCATTGTTCCTAGCATTTCAAGAATTGAAATGCTGGGCGTGGTAGGGCTTTAGTCAGTAGGAGTGCCCAATTCAACTTTGTATTTACCCTTTCAACCCATACCATGCCTTTGTTGACCTAACTCTAAGAAATGCTATCTTGATTGCCATATGCTTCGTCTGGTCGTGTAGATTCACTTTCTCTTTAACGATGTGTTCCACCGCGGTGTTATCCTCAAATACTTTATGTTTGTTGCCCAACTTTCCTATTGGTCTTAGTAACTGATCTAGCCATAGTACCTCTTTTACAGCATTAGTGAGTGCCTGTATTTCTGCTGTGCAAGTAGATGTAGCAAGAGTTTTGGCCTTTTTTGACTTCCACCCAATAATGTTGTTGTTTCGATAACAAATGTATCCTAATGTTGATCTTCTGTGTGGTGCGTCTCCAACATCTGAATACGCTGTTATTGTGTTTTCTGTCTCGCTGTGTTCTCCGACCTTGTACTCTATTCCCTTTTCTCTTGTCCCGGACAGGTATCGCAAAACTTTCTTTGCTATTAACCAGTCATTCCGTGTGGGTGATTGGATTTTGCTGCTTAGTGATGTCCTTATGTGCGTTGTGCACAGTGGTAGCTTCAGGGCTCATAACCTATTGAAATGGGTACTATGGTTACTAAGATATATTCGAACTCACTCACCATAATGAGGGATATAAAAGCAACTTATATAGTCCGGCGTGCATGAACGATATGCATCTTCATGCACTCAATGTCACGTGAGCTTGATATGGAACATAAGTTCCAACGAGAGGGCACAGAGAGGGCATACAGTGGTCACACCAAAAATCCGCCCTCATTTCATTGTTTGTCTCACAAAACATCACACCAACAAAACTATAAGGATGTATAATTCTGTGAAAAACCACTATTTTCAGAGTAATCACATTGGAAGAGACAAACCAGAAAATTCTTTGCTGGAGATACATCTACTTATATAATCAAAACCTCTGAATGTCACCTTTTTTTCTCTCTTTTAATCGCTGAAAAAGGCAGGTTTGATGTTCTGATAGGACTGTGGCGAGAAGTGAACAAAGGTTTTGTCCCTATATGTGAAATAAAAGGGCAGGTACCTAAAAAAACCATTACCCAATCAGCACTCTTCCACTTCAAACTGTTGCGCGGCGGAAATGTGGTGGAGGTTTCACTGCTAACCTGCCCTCTCAAAAAGGCTCCAGACATGAGATTTTGAAAAGTGTATTTTCACATCAAACAGATCTAGGAAGAAGCTGCTGATAAGTGATTGAATGAGAATACCGGCTCAAGGGCGAAATGACATATTCTCAAAAAAAGTTACTCTAAACTATATATATCCGACAAGTATACCATTTAGAGTTTCAGGTCCCTTTATGCCCTTGCCCCTATGCCCTTGCCCCTATTCCTTTGCCCTATTCCTTTGCCCTATTCCCTTGCCCTTGCCCTTGCCCTTGCCCTTGCCCTTGCCCTTTCGCGAAAAATAGTTCATGCCCTACACATCTTTTCCGCTTTGCTCCAAAGATGCAGAGAGAGATTCTACATCCCTAAACCACACCACCATGAGCGACAACGACACATTCATATCAGACGAAGAGGAAGACCTCTGTCCCCTCTGCGTCGAGGAAATGGATATCGCCGACAAATACTTCAAGCCGTGCCCCTGCGGGTATCAAGTTTGTCAATTTTGCTACAACAACATCCGGCAGAACCCTGAGCTCAACGGAAAGTGTCCCGCGTGTCGTCGGCCGTATGACGACGAATGCGTCGAATACAAAGTAATCTCTCAAGAGGAGTGGAAGATGAATCAGATGAGACAAGCTAAAAGAGAGCGCGAGAAGAAACAACGTGAAAAGGAACGTAAAGACGCAGAACAGGCTTCAAGGAAGCATTTAGCAGGCATGAGAGTCATACAGAAAAACCTCGTTTATGTAGTTGGACTTAACCCGCCTGTAAATCCGGAAGAACTGCATCATGTTCTTCGTTCGGATCAGTATTTCGGCCAGTACGGCAAGATCCTTAAGATTGTAATCAATAAGCGAACCCCGAATCCGGAACGTCCTTCTGCACATGGTTTTACACCTGGTTACGGTGTCTATGTGACGTTTGCGAAAAAGGAAGATGCACAAAGATGTATTGCAGCTGTTGACGGTTCGGTTTCCGACGGCCGAATCCTGAAAGCTGCACATGGAACAACAAAGTACTGTTCGTCTTATTTACGCGGACAGCCGTGTCCTAATCCTAACTGTATGTTTTTGCATGAACCGGGAGAAGAGGCGGATTCTTACACCCGACAGGATCTTTCTACTCGACAGGGACTAAAGATGGGAGAAGATCGTGTAGCTACACATGGGCTGCTGCCTCCGAAAGACCGTAGAGACGATCTTCAGGAAGAGGCGGATAACGCAACTTTGCCTGTGACTGCTTCTTGGGGAAAAGGTCTAGATCGGTCTTTTCCTCCTGTGCAATCGGTTGTGGGATCCCCAGCGCTTGCCACTGCATTTCCGACATTAGCCGAGTCGGCATCGCAGACTCCGCCAGCGCATCACATTGTCAAGAAGAAGGAGAAGAAGGACTCTCCGTTGGGGAAATTGGCTTTTGAAAATGATCTCGCGGCTGGGTTCTCCGATACACTCAAGACGCTTAATAACGCCTCTTTGATGAAGTTGAAGGCAAACACTTCTGAGACTTGTTTGTTTCGCTTTTCTCAAAGTAATGGGCCCTCCCCTAGTGTGGATACTCTGGTGAGTTTGTATATATATCCCAGTAAGAGTACGGTGGTTCCAGTGAGGCCGAAACTGCAGGAGGATGTGAGAACAGAGACTCCTCCACCGCCTGGGTTGTTTCCGAATCCGGCAGAGGTGAATACTGCTGCCTCGGCAGAGTTGCTGAGTCATCTGATGAATGGGAGGCTTTAGAGCTGCTAGGCTTTGCCGCTATGCTTTAGAGCCGCTAGGCTCGACATGTTGTTATGTACTGGCTTGTTTATGATGATTGGAGAAGAGAGAATTTATTGTAGGGGTACCATATAGGGCATGCCCTTTCCTTTTATGTATGTGCCCTTGCCCTTTTCTTCTGCATACTGCTAGTGCCCTAGAAAAAATGAAAATGACAAAATCGGCAGACAATTTTTCTACTCCTTTTGGGCTATATCACTAGCTGCCAATCTTTTATCTATTTTAAGGCAAGTATCCAAGACTGCACATATGACCTTAATGAAATCAACCTCGCTCTAATGGGGATATTGATCAAAGTAGACGCGTCATTAGCGACAGAAAGATGGAGTTTGCCAAAAGAAAAGAACCGCATTCCTAATATCGCCTTCATGATATCTGTTCTGATCAATTCTCCCACTTTTCTAAATAGAACCAGACATTCATGTGGATAATATTTCAGTAAAGTTGAAAGGATTTATTGTTGCCGGTTTTAAGCAAATGTTGGCTATTTTTTTATTCTCCGATCCACATACATTAGACATACACAAGACATACATATTAGTGCATATTAATGCATATTCATGCATATGACTCTGAGATCTGATCTCATCTACATCCGGGAATCCTTTACCACCGAGGTCTAGACCCAGGGGGAAATGTATGAGATCAAACGATTTTTTTCCATATAATAATATAGACAGCCCATGCGATGGTCGTCTCTATAATTAGTTTGCAAATTACATTCCTTCAACATCCTCAAATAGCATCATTGAAAAAGTATCAAATGATCCAAAGACTGCCTTCATTGATACCACTGATGTGCATCTTTGTCGTGTAGGTCTCGATGATGTAACAATCCCTCTGCCCCAACAGCTCTGCATAACATGCAGTAGTTGTGGAGTTGTTTTATTGATACTTTTCGTCAAGAAGAACGTTCTAGATGTTGGAGGCCAAACTTTGCTTCTTTATACAACATACCTAATTCACTACTTACTTGTACACACTTACTCCTTTTCATACTTCTTTTGAATATTTTCAGAACATTCTGCTCACATCATTCTTGAACCTTCCATATGCACGTATCATGCATGACTGCATATCACGTGCATATCACGTGCAGAATGTTCAATTGCAACACTAGATGAAGCCATCCTTGCATGAAAGTGCATATCTCTCATGTGCGTCACAGTATAATTAGCTTGTATATGGTGAGTCGAACGTTGACATCAAGTTTTATGGTCGCTCTTTCCATATACACCATCTGGGACGGTGGTATCTTGAGCTTCGACTGTCGGATAGAACGGAAGAGCTCTACTCCTGGAAGAAGGTCACTTCCTGAGTTGTGGGTATCATAATGGGTAACCCTCAGGTTGAAAAGTAGGGAGATGAGGAGATTACCAATCACACTACTGGGGAAAAGGCTCTACTCAGATTTAAGCAGCGTGGCTGGAGAGCCTCTCGTCTGCGTATGAGGTTACAAATGGCGTGAGCAATTCCAAGGGGTCGAAGAAATACGTAATTGGCGGTCACTGGAACAGCAAGTTGTTTGCGAAAAAGGCAAGCCACGATGGTTCCTCCGGAGAGAGTTTCCTTGTTTGGCAGGTGAATAATTGTTCTCAGATGGCTTTCAACCTGACGTCGTTTGCCGCTTCTTTGAACAATCTGACTCCAAATCTGCAAAAATACGTTGCTCAAACAGACACAAGACTGAGGCCAGATCAGAGGGCTATGGAGGATACGACGATGCGTCTAAGGAAAAGGATAGGTTTAAGCAAAAACAGCGCAAGGCCAAGACTGAGCGACAACAGAAGAAAATACAGTAGAAACCCATGTGGTTTGTTAAGTAGAAGCATCGTGTAACAGGCGAAAGCTGCTGGGATTTCAACGGAAAGTGCTGGTCTGAGAGAGCGGATGGCTCTTTCGAAGGTGTGCCAGATATCTTTTAGGGCTTATAATGATGATGTTAGGACTAGATATTTCGAATGAGTACACAATACTGATCTGCGCCTTAAATATTGACGTAATATCTAACCTCGCATCTTTCCAGACATTTATGCAAACATGCGCACTCAGTTTTCCTAATATGAATATAGTTGAATAGGTCAAATACTGTGTATTTGAGAGACGGGTTCTGTTTTTTGGACTAATGACACTGTTACCTTTGAAATATACGGGATAGGAATATTTCACAAGAGCTCAATTTCCTTTTATTTTCCTCAAAGAAAAGGGAAGCTTTGAATTTCCAAACTGGAGTTAAAAAGCTAAAGCCTTCAGCAGCCTTCAGCAGAGACCATAAGAGCATGGCTTAGAATTAAATTTTCAACACACACATCTCCTTTTACCACTTTGTCCTTTGTGAGATATCTGTGCTATACATATCTAATACTTTTCTCCACAGTTCTTCACCTGACGCTAGCGATGGGGGCAACACTCACAAAGCCTCAGTCACGTGACTCATGTCCATATGTCTTCTCTTTATTTTTGGTTGTTCCTCCCAAAAAATAAATGTATCACAAACATTTTTATTTTGACTGTTCACCGAGAGCGAATTCATCACAAGGAAGGTACAGTGAACATTTCCGCTTCGCTTCAATGTTCTCCAGCAAAAGAGGAGAAAAGAGTGTTGTTTCTCGAATGATGGCTCTCCACATTGATCGGTTAATGAACTGCTTACCAATACAGGCTGATAAATTTTGTGTAACCTAATTTACATTCTTTTACAGATATGGGTCCCCTAACAGAAGCTTTGAATAAGGAATTTCTGACTTTGGGAGCTGTGGATAACATAACTCGTGGCTTTACAATGAACAGGGAGTCCATGATATACTTGATATGGAGCAAGGTTTCAATGCGACTTTTTCATAGATGTATGTATATAGGAGGCTTGCAATGAGTGCGAGCAACTAGAGCCCACAGAAAACAGCACATTATTCAACGGTGTATAGCCTGAATGTACAATTGAGCAGATTCTGGATAAAAGAGACATCGGAGACCATTCTCTTCCGGACAGGAAATCTGTTTTTGCTCTTCAAGGCTTTAGCAAGTGTAAATACTTTGCATAGTATAGGATATGACAACATTTTGATCCATGTCTATGCCTCATTTGAATCATCTCAAAGGAGGTTTCAGAGCAATCTCTCGATCTTCCGATAAAGATAATTGAGGATCGTGTGGGAAGCCATTGTAGGTAAGCTGCATAGACGGAGCGGTAACAAAGTGACTTGATAATTCTTTTACAACTCTTACTTATCATCCGACGAAAACGGCTCCTCTATAGTGCTTATTTTCAAGTCGCGTCGCTGAACCCGCATTTCTCAGTCAACAGGCGGTCAATCTCAAGCTTATACTTGGACTCCATATCTGATTTTGTGCCCTTGATTTTTGTATTGTTATTCTCCAGAAACTTTTTCTGAAGGGTTTTTATGACATTATTCATCTTATAGTCCGTGGACTGTTGATTTATGATCTGTTAGAATGAGATCACCTACAGTACAGGAGTCTCTCTCAGATGTAACCTCATCTATCAATCTGAGTGTGTCCGAATATATTATACCTACTTAAGAGCTCTAAAATGGCGAGTGCTTCCACTCTATTGATTGACTTCTGCAGAAATGAGTCTTTGAGTCAACACGTCAAGGTATTAATGGGCATTAGGCAGGAAGAATCTGCAATGTTCACTCCCGTACACCATGCAGGGTTCTGGCATCGTTTCTCCTTATGCTTTGTGTCAATTATCAAAGAGTCAGCTACCAGCTGACCTATAACCTGCAATGAATGTCTTCAAAGGTTGCGTCATAGAGTTAAATAGATCAATATAATATGAAATGAGATCTTTCAATGCCTCGGGTCTCATCCAGGTGATTATCAGAGACCAAAGAAGCTTCAGGAAAAATTAATTGTACCTTCTCAACAGACTACCTTAATAAGAAGCTGTATCTTGAGGAGACTGGGGGCTTTTGATTGAAAGATCTAATAAAGACTCACATGAGACAAATATCTTCCGAAATCAATCATTTGATTGATCTTAATTATATTGACAGGACGATCATTTATGCTTTGCCCTTGTTCCCTTGCCTCTTCCCTTGCCTCTTCCCTTGCCTCTTCCCCTGCCCCCTGCCCCCTCGCGAGTCGTGCCCTCACCAACTTCCCACCCACACACCTCACGGCCGATACCAACCCGTTACCACACCATGCTTTACACTGTCAGCACCAATGCGCTCCGCACCGGGAGAAAAAGTGCTCTGATGCAATTCTCGCGGGCAGCATCCAAGATGTCTGTGAGAGACGCCATCAATTCTGCTCTCGCTGAGGAACTTGACCGTGACGAGACGGTTTTCGTCATTGGAGAAGAAGTTGCTCAATACAACGGAGCTTACAAAGTCACCAGAGGACTTCTAGACAAGTTTGGTCCAAAGAGAATCGTCGATACTCCAATCACCGAAATGGGATTCACAGGTTTAGCCGTTGGATCAGCTTTTGCCGGTTTAAAACCAATTTGTGAGTTTATGACTTTTAATTTTGCCATGCAGTCGATCGATCAAATCATCAACTCTGCCGCTAAAACTTTTTACATGTCGGGAGGCATTCAGCCTTGTAATATCACTTTCCGTGGTCCAAATGGTGCTGCTGCAGGTGTTGCGGCACAGCATTCTCAGGATTACGCTGCATGGTACGGATCTATCCCCGGTTTGAAGGTAGTTTCCCCCTACAGTGCTGAGGATTACCGTGGGCTTTTAAAGGCTTCTATTCGTGACCCCAACCCTGTTGTATTTTTGGAAAATGAAATGCTTTACAACGAAGAGTTTGAAGTATCTGACGAAGCTCTATCAGCCGATTTTGTCTTGCCCATCGGAAAGGCCAAGACTGAGCTTGAAGGTAGCGACATTACTCTTGTGTCTCATACCAGAAACGTGGGTTACTGCTTGGAAACGGCGAAAACCCTTAAGGAAAAGTACGGTGTTTCCGCAGAAGTTATCAACTTGAGATCCATCAAGCCTTTGGACGTTGACGCTATTGTAGAGTCTGTGAAAAAGACTAACCATCTTGTTACGGTGGAAGCTGCCTTCCCAGCTTTTGGTGTGGGATCTGAGATTGTGGCGCAGGTTATGGAATCTGAGGCGTTTGACTACCTTGACGCTCCCGTTGAGAGAGTTACCGGATGCGAAGTTCCAACCCCATACGCTAAGGAGCTGGAGGACTTTGCCTTCCCTGATCCCCCTACCATTTTGAGAGCCTGTGAAAAGGCTTTGTCGTTGAAGGAGTAGATAATAAAATGTTGAGATAACTAGAGAAGGTTGAAGGAAGCGGAAACGCTTGATTGTAGGAGTTTTTTTCACTGGCCCTCTCTCTGTAGTGCACGACCGAAGGGCGCAAAGGCACACCTGCAAGGGCACACTGCAAGGGCACACTGCAAAGGCACAATATACTCTTGCCTCAGGGCCAATGCCAACGGTGATGATGAGAGTGCACACTCCTTCCAATCACGAAAATGTAGAATTCGAGGCCATCTTCTGTAGGGTCACACCAATCAAACCTTCAAGGGTAAGTATAAAGTACCACTAGTCGACCATAAATGCTAGACTTGTTCCTCTCCGTCTACAGCATGCAGTCGGTGATACAGTCGGTTGTTCAGTAACAGAGGAGGGGGAATTGGGGAAGCAGTACTGTCAGAGGAACCAAAAGGATCCGTTGCTTCTTTTTCCCGGAACCGCCTCGGCATATTCTGCTCAGGCAAAAGGTTTTTCTCGCTCGATTCAACCGAGAAAGCGATGTAGATCTATGGTGGGTACCCAGCGTGGGATCACAGGTGGTTATGCGAAAAGAATGACTTTTACCTTGTTCTTACAATAGTGATTTAGTCTAGAAGCGGAACCTCCTTCTCATATCGTCGCTTCGTTCTCAGACTTCATTCTGTTATGCAAACATTAATGTTGGTGCCATCTTCGACTTTATATAAGAGGCTGCTCTGTCTCTTGTCTAGCATATACATAAATGGGTTGTTGTCTCCGATTTAAATATTGTGATTATTCGTTTTACACTCATATATATCCAATACAATTTCACTCACGTCTCCATTTGTTATTCTTCGGAGGCTGCATTCGTCAGCCTACCTCGAAGCATGCTTCTCCCTCTGTAAACTCTCCTTCATCGTATCATATGGATATAAAGGGTCTGAATACGACGCTATACTCCCGTTCCATTATGCGAGCTAACGCACCCTTTGAATTTTTAGGTGGCTTTTCCTTATAAACTCTTTCATCGCTTATGCATTCTCCACATCTAAACTTGATGTATGGTGTTATATATCTGCCCCTCTTGAGTCACAACAGTAGCTGGTCTACTTCTTCTACTATTGGTGCTGCGGGTATACCTATAATTGAACCGGCGCATTTGCATAGCGTTCCCGGTGACAGTGATCTACTTCTGTCAGCATATTGTTACAATAGACTAGCGTATCATTTATCCAGTCCTGAAGACCATTATCGAAGGGAACCTGTGACGTGTAATTAATTGCCTGTTTGAGTGGTGGCTATCTGCCTTAGTCCCATTCGAAAAAGATCTGAGCATATTATCCTCGAGCATTCCAGTGCAAAGATTTGAGCTACATTGATTATATTTTTGACGAAACTTGTAAAAGTTAAAGTCTCACGAATATATAGTTGGACTTGGCCTTGAGTTATTTAATCAGTTGAAAGTAAACGTTGTGTATGTCAGCGATAACGTACGTAATACATGAGATTACTAACAGTTATAGCTTTATACTATAAATCAAGTCAGTCACTCAGCAAGGTCGGTGGGAAAGATCCGAGGCTACACGTCCGTCTTTCCAATATACAAGATAGTTCTTCCCGAGAAATTATCTGAGCATACGTCATTCTCTCATGCATAAGCCCAACAATATGCCCCGCTGCTAATGCAAGATAATGCACGAATATGCATGCACTAGACCGCAACTACCCCTCACTCCAAGGTATATAAAGGCCCGTGGTTATATATCTACACTGAACAACCACAAACGTCATGTGGGTGATGCTGTAGTGGAACTATTACGTTTGACACTGGATATTCATTTTTTGTGCCAACTTGCATATTGCGAGGCGGCTGGGCAACACCTCATTTCTGGATGATTGGCAGTGAGATAGTTCTATTACGATCTGGACTCGGATTATGTGCTACTTTGCATAGATCAGGAGGATTAGCCGCAGATGGCTTGGTAGGTATAAAGGAACGAGTTTGTCCGTAGAGACTAATTAACTGGAAACCTAAAGAGTCCCCTGGAAACCCTTATAAGAGCTCAACAAGGATTGAAATAATCAAGCTACACACAATCAGTGATTAATACCAACTCACATGGGTTATATCACAGAATAACTTATCCGCTGTTCATCAATTACCAGTCAAGGACCAGAGCTTTGGTAATTGAGAACAGTTCTCCTCAAGCCTTGGTAGAAGGTATAAAATTATCTTATTTACACCTACGCTTAATCAAGGAGACTCTGAGTATGGTAAGACAAAGATCCTAGCCCTGTGGATGAGTTATCCCCCAACTGTCAAGTGTTTACCTAGAGTCATTCTCTACATAAAAGCGCATAAACACGCACGTATAATTTTGAGTCTAGGATCGGGAGAGATCTGACCTGCTCTTACCTGTGAGGACGTTTTGAAGCCAACGCAGCTGAATTAGACATTTATTGATGTTGTTCAGCTTCATTCGGAAATTGGCAGCAGTGAAATGGTGGATACAAAAAGGAGAGGCTCCTCTAAAGTACAATGATCAAGAATCATGGATAATTCGGTTGGAATTATACTTTAGTTCGAGTCAACAATACTATGCTACAGACCCTGTTATGACGTCAGTTTTGATAGCACATCAAGTCGATCCTACATATATCTGTATCACCTATATTTATCGTCGGAAAGGTATATTTTGCTCAGTCCTGTCCGCATGTCGAACAAGGAAAAGTTATCGATCATTCTGTCAATTTCATATATACCTTGTTGGATAGTGAACTTACACTACTAACAATTTTAGCGTATATGTCAAAAAGGTTCCAATATAACAGCATACTGGATAGGAAACACGAGAGAGATATACTATGATCTGCTTCTATGTAGCGACTGCAGTTGATATTACGGAGAGAGTTTGATTCCAGTATCTGCCGGCTCTCATCGAAACCAAAGTAAGTGATTAATGCAGTCGACCTATCGTGCGCGGGGAATTACATAATTGTATCAATACTTTCTCAGGAAGACCGCATTTGCCTGCGGTCACTTTCAGTGTACCCGAATCTCCTTGGGTAATTTTGGTCGGAGGCATCCGATAGTTAAATTCAGGCAGCTTCAAGCTACTGATTGTCTTTCGTATATACGGTGAGAAACGCAAGACTGCAAGACTAGCTGCCGCATGATTCGCCTTCATCAGCCTTAACCTGAGAAATCCTGAGTGACTGATTCCTCGAAGGTTTCAAATTCAGTGTGGAGAAAGGGGAAATTGTTGCATGTAGACAAGAACAACTTCATGGGATGATAATGAAGATGAAAATTTCAGCATACCTCCCCTTATTGTTGATACCAGGTTTTCCCAGGCAGTTCCGGCTTAATTCTGAAGACTTTAGCCCTCAGAAGTGACACCTGTACTGCCATGGGCAAAATGCCAGCTCAATGGAACTGAGATTATGTGCAAAGAGAGAACAGCGATGATCAATATGGTTTCGAAGGATTATGCGATAATATCAAAGATGACACAAATGGCGATTCGGCTGCAGTTTAGTTACTCTTTTATAGCATGATAAATATGCAGTCCCACTGTACCTAGATCGTGGAAGCTAACATCTGTTTATTCAATGTCCTAAGGAATCATTCGAACTGCATTTCTTTCTGGACAGCCACTCTTCTGAGGACACTTTTGTTTGCGCACGACCAAATTTTGTACATCCGTGCTCCTGATGCGGGTGAATCATTTACAACCTCCTCTCTCGCTTCGATTTATCAAATATACATTCTGACAACACTTCAGCATCTCATACTTCGCGCGTTCTCTGATACTACTCGCTTACGCTCGAACCATCATGACAGCATCAGTTCACCCTCTTCTTCTTCACACGATCCCTCACCCTCTCCAAACTCATCTTCACATCGCCCCTTTGGAAATGATCCAAATCATAGTACGCCGGGGCAGACTCAATCAGCCACTCGGGACGAACAGAAGTGACCGTTCTAATATAATTTTTCGTCGTCAGAACGAACTCATTGTAAACAACCCACTCACTCTCCTGCGCAATAACAGTACTCGGATGAAGCAAAACTTCCTGGTTATCCTTTATCGTCAAGTAACCCTTTGAGCCTGATTTCTTCTTGGCCACCTGCATAAAGAAGCCTGCGGCGAGCGCCTTGCGGATGTTGTTATAGTAATTTTTACTTTCGAAATCGGTGCTATTGAGCTTCAGATCGTGGTTCCTCATCAGACGGTGCAACTGGTGGCGGATGCTGTCGGCTTGTTTGAGAGAGCGATGCGACAAAAAGTGTTTTTTACACCAGTTGTGGACGCCCTCCGAAGAAGCCTCGTCTGACTTGAACGCATGGTACACGTTCAGCAGAGTCAAATGATCTCCGTCCGGGTGTGCGAAAAGCGCCTTCATCTCGTCGGCCCGCTTACGGGCTGTTGGAGGACGCACAAAAACAGAAGGCGATGAAAGTAGCGCTACAAGCGATAGAATCTCCTCCGAACAATGGAACTCACACGACCCAATGAGCATTACTGCAAGAGTCGGATCGAGAGGGAATAAAGACGCTAGTCTACCTAATGCGGTAAGCTCGCCTTCGTCGTCAAGACAGGCCAAATAGTTGAGTTCTTCCAAAGCACGCATCATTGTCTCTGGAGCTGGAGGGTCCATAAAGTCAAAGTGAACGAGATCGTCGATTCCCAGTTTCTTGAGCTCCAAAACAGTGGATGCCAAGTTTGTTCTCAAAATCTCCGGGTGCGTCTGCTGGATGAGCTCTTTTTCAAAAGCTTCTTCTGTATACAAACGGAAACACTTTCCCGGGCGAGTTCTACCAGCACGACCTGCTCTTTGTTGAGCAGATGCTTTAGAAATGGGACTCACAAGAAGCGATTCCAGTCTCACTCGCGGGTTATAAACTTTCTGCTTACTGAACCCCGGGTCGACAACGTATACGATTCCGTCGATGGTTAGAGAAGTTTCTGCAATGTTTGTGGAAATGACAACTTTCCTTCCTGGGCGGTCGGAGGTCCCCTTTGGAGCAGGACGGAAAATGCGCTGTTGCTGAGCCGGTGGGAGTGATCCATATAACGGATAAACTTCCAAAGGCCCTGCTTCATTATCTCTAATAAGAGCGTCAGCTTCAAGAGAGATTTTCCGACACGCGTCTTCAATCTCCTCTTCTCCCGTAAGAAAAACAAGAATATCTCCTTCAGGTTCCGTCGCATGGATCTGCAAAACAGTACGCATGGCAGAGTCCAAATAGTCTCTTTGAAACTCCGGGGTGTAGTAGATTTCCACCGGGTGAGATCTTCCTGGGACCGCCAAAAGTGGAGCGTCCATAAAGTACTTTTGAAACTTTTCTGCATCCAGCGTAGCAGACATAACGACAATCTTCAAATCAGGCCGTCTATCCACAACCTGTTTCAGCAGCCCCATAAGGATATCTGTAGCAAGAGTACGTTCGTGGGCTTCATCCAACACTATACAAGAGTATCTATGTAGTTCTGGGTCTTCCATAGCTTCTCGTAACAGCATACCGTCGGTCATATATTTGAGAACCGTTGACGGAGATGTTTTATTTTCAAAACGAATCGCGTAACCAACTTGTTCTCCCAATTCAACATCCATCTCATCAGCCACACGAGCAGCCACAGACATCGCCGCGACCCTTCTAGGTTGTGTACACGCCACCTGCTTTCCCAAAAGATGCGGCATCTCGTCGTAGAGGATAAACTGCGGGATTTGAGTCGTTTTACCGGATCCGGTTTCACCTACAAACACCATAATCTGCGTAGAATGGAACACGTCGAGAAACTGCTGCCTTTGAGCGTGCACGGGGAGTCCGCATCGCGTACGCAGGATGTCAAAGTACTTTGGGGAAAAGTTGGAACCTGTAAACGGGTTTAGAGTTCCATTTTCAAGAGACGCTGCTTGTTCGGATGTTGTTTTGTGTCTTTGGAGGTCTTTAAAACCGTCGAAAACCGTCGGTGGCGTTTGCGCGGGGTCGTCATGGGGGTGATTAAGTAGGTGGTTTTCCGCCTTTTCAGCAGCGTGCTCAGCCGCTGACGTTTCTGTTGGAACGGGTCTTTTCATTTGAGGGAAGAAAAAAAAATAAATAAAAAATATTTTTGAGTGCAATAAACCCCCACAGGTGTATATATATAGATGGTCAAAAAGAGCTGTATCCGAGATTATATATGTCTCAAGTGAGTCTTTGAAGTTGAAGGGTTTCAATTGGTGACCATTTCTTCAGGGTTCCCAAAAGACTGCTCTCCACCACCTTTGGTTAGTGTGATAACCCGCTTGACACCTTCAAATCTCTTGTCCGAAGCTTTTTGTGGGGGAGGTCGCGTCTTACCATAATAAATGAGCATTCCTTCAAGTGGTTTGGAAACACAAGAGATTAGTTCCCGAAAGGCATCACAGACTGAATATATCTTTTTTCCTTTCTATTTGTCCCTTTTTGCACTCAAGAATATATACTGCGACGAAGCGTGAGCTTAGGAGCTAGTAGAATCAAAAGGGCGAAAAAATGCGAAAATGTTTTACGGAGAGAAGTGCCCTTCTTCTCTGTTAGAGTTTTTTGAAAAACCATATAGTATAGATTCAATGGCCACCGCGTCGTTTACACTACGTTCTTCCTGTCACCCTTCAGCTGGTGATGGTTTCATTCACACAAGACGAATAGCCAATCGAGAACATCAAAGATTTTATTGCGAAAGACAATTGCAGGAATTCTCTATCACTTCATCTCCTCCGCTTGCTGATGCAAATGACTCCATCGATAGTAGACAAATAACTAATCTTTTTTTATTCACCAAGGCCTTTCTTTTGAACAGCTATGACCCTTATCATCGAAAATCAACATAGCTCATAATTAATGATTTCCCGAAACGTTCGTGCATCGTCTACTAAAGCCAGTAGTGGATATATTTCCAATACAGTGATCTGCTAGATGTCCCTTGATTCTCCAGATTGGGATTAGGGAGGATCAGATCTATTTCTACGTTCAATGAATTACAAGAGTTGATCAATTGATGCCTTCTTCTATGAGGTGACTGAGAAAAACGATGAAGGAAATTTGCAAACTAGTTTATGTATGAACATTGATTCATGTTTTATTAGCTCTTTTGATCTTAGATAGCAACTCGAAAAAAAGAGATCTCGATCTTGCAAACTATATCACAAGACAGAAAACAGGGATCCGATCTTGCGATATGATGAACACTATAACCTTCTGTTGGGAAGTGAGGATTACAATAGCGAGGCAAAAGTTTTGGTAGAACCAGCCTGTGGTGCAATGTTTTGGATTTAAAGATCATGTCTGTTTCATATACAAAGGCAGCGAATCTCTGAGAGGGATGGGGCCTGATCTGCACTTGCAAAGGTCCATTTCAAAGGTCAGCATATGCTAATCTGTGTTCGAGGAGTTGGATTTAAACTATATCAGGGTAGATGTAAATTAGGGTTTTGGAATAGACTGATCCTCGATCTAAGATATCAGATTTATGCATAATAATGCACGTTTATGCACGTTTATGCAGTTTTGTTTTCGATAGAGGATCATTTATACAACACATTTGCATTCAACAGACCAGATAACTATACTCGAAGAGCAATTTTCAGATCCACTTTATGTTGGTGAGACTAGAACTTTTCAACTCTTGTCAATGACTCGGATCTGGCGACCCTTGATTGCTTTTACCTCCCACTGCAGTGGCCCGCATAGCAGTTATATGAAGAGTATTGCAATAGGGTGAGGATCGCAAACATTAGGCTGCAGTTGGGAACCCGAAATTTTTGAAAGTTTTCGACAAAGCGTAAGCTTTAAACATCAAAAGTATATATCGAGGTAGTGACTCGACTTGTTATTGCAACAGAGATCCTCCGCGCCAAATAGTGAGCAGGAATTTGCTCTATATATGCAAGATGACTGCTGAGTCCACACTTTAGCATTTGCTAGGTAAGGTAGGATATGATAGTCTTTAGAGGTGGTAGGCATAACAGGAGACGTATCTGTGGTTTGAGCCCTGGAAAAGTAATTATTGAACAACTAAGTCACTGTACTACGGATAAAACGAAATTTCACCCTCATTATTTTACTATTTTGCATTACTGTGAGGAAAAGAAAATACTCAACATTTGAGTGCATTTGACGAAATTTCACCATGTCGGTCATACGAGAAGTCTACGCTCTCGCTTTGGCAGCCACAAAAGTTCTGCCGGAGTCTCTAAGCATTGCGCTTAAGGGAGAGCCTACTATAGGGTCTCCTGTGCCGTCTCGTCCTGCATCGTCTCACCCGGTGCCGTCTCATCCGGTGTTATCTCATCGCGTGCCGTCTTCTCCCACCCTAAAAAGATCCTTCCACTCATGCCGCTCTCTCCATCAAAAGGACAAAGCGTTTGTGGCTGAGGAAGTAGTCGAAGAGGGCAAAATGAGCTCCAGCAAAGTCCCCTCCAGCAGATTAGGCCGACTATTCCATTATGGATCGTTGGCTGCAGATATCGGTATGGGTGCTGCAAGAGAAGGTTTAAAACAGTATGCATCAGGAGGCGGAGGGAAAAGCGGTAATTCACTTTTTTTAACCGCTGAAAATATTGAAAAGATCGCTAAAAAATTTAGTAGAATGCGTGGAGCCGCTTTAAAAGTGGGGCAATTATTATCTTTCCAAGACTCTGCAGTTTTGCCTGTTGAAATACAAAGAGTGTTACTTCGCGTGCAAAACGAAGCCCATTATATGCCTCCTACTCAGCTGGAAAAAGTGATGTCAAAAGAGCTCGGATCGCAATGGAGAAATCAAGTATTCGCTTCTTTTAAAGATAAACCAATAGCAGCCGCTAGTATAGGACAGGTGCATTCTGCAGTTTTGAAGAGTAGTAATGCATCTGTAGTGGTAAAAGTGCAATACCCCGGTGTTGCCGAATCTATCGACTCGGACCTAAGTAATCTTCTCCTTCTTCTTACAGCTTCTAGAATGCTCCCCAAGGGACTGTTTCTTGACAAGACTATCGACAATGCCAAGAAAGAGCTGAAATGGGAGTGCGATTACTTGAGAGAGGCGCAAAACATGCAAACATTCTCCTCGCTACTTGAGAATGACGATGTATTTGTGGTCCCTAAAGTGTATCCTCACCTATGCAGCGATCACGTTATCGTGATGGAAAAGATGGAGGGAAAAGAAGTTGCTCGCGGAGATTGGTCGCAGGAAACTAGAAACTGGATAGCTACCAACATCATGAGATTATGTCTGACGGAAATTGCTCAATTCAAGTTTATGCAAACGGATCCAAACTGGGCTAATTTCCTGTACAACGATAAAACCAAGAAAATCGAGCTTCTTGATTTTGGCGCTTCCCGTCCGTTCCCAGCTCACTTTATAGATAACTACGTAGGCGTCTTGAGAGCAGCTGTAGCGAAAGATCGCGAAGCAGTTTATAAATACTCGGTAGAACTGGGTTATCTCACGGGATACGAGTCTATCGCAATGAGAGAGGCTCATATTGACTCTGTTATGGTTCTAGGAGAACCTTTCTCCGGTGTTGATAACAAGGGTAAGCCTTTTAACTTTGCTAACCAAACGGTTACCGACAGAGTGAGAACTAATATCCGTGTGATGCTCAATGAGCGGCTTTCTCCGCCTCCAGAAGAGACTTATAGTTTGCATAGGAAGCTGAGCGGGGTTTTTCTGCTGTGCGCCAGACTCAAAGCAACGGTTCCTTGTCAGGAGCTTTTTGAGCAGGTTGTCAAGAACTAACGGCGGGCGTAAGCGACGAGCTATTTCAAAAAATCTAACGAGAGAGGGACTGACAGACGAGAAAAGAATTTACCAATTCACAAGAACAAACTCTTTGAGTGACTATAGTGTGGCCGCTTGGTTCCGCAAAGCCGTACCCGGACGCTGAGTACAGCTATGAAGGTTTCCATGACATTGAGAGTATCATGAAGGGTGATACATCCTATATATATGAGAGGAGAGAGGAGAGAGGAGAGAGGAGAGAGGAGAGAGGAGAAAATTAGATTATCTCGGAGATACCGCTCCAACCGAGTTTTCTAGTCAAGTGACTGTGAGCTTATTTAGATTTGGATGTCAAAATAGTCCTCTGAAACCATACACCATGTGTCTCTGCAAAGAATTATTTTCGCTAGCGCACTACCTTTTGTTTTTTGGGCATGTTCAGTAACTCCATTAATTATAATCTGTGGAATGATTTAATATATTGACAAGTCATGACCAAAACAGAAAGCCCATCCTATGCTGTCCTGATTGTCTTTCCATATTTTAGAGGACCTATCAGCATTTCGAGGGGTATAAGCGTATCTTAGCGAGAAAGCAAATTATTCCGGTTTGTCTCAACGAGGGCAGAAATCGTCAGTTTAACAAAGAAACGCTCTCCAGCCTCTGGCTTTCAGCCTCAAGGCTTCTGGAGATTATGATCTCATAGATTATGATCTGCCAACTTTCAACCCAGTCAGTCTACTTGCAGGAAATTGCTTCTCACAATATACCCTCCCCGGGGATCGAGCTCGTAAATTCAACAGGTTTGAGAAACTCGCTTCGCTCGCTTCTCTATGCCACTCGGTGCGAAGCTAAAACGACAGATATCGGTGATTCTCCCGGACTCTGGGGAGTCGATCCATCGGGCATTCTCATTCGGGAAGCCAAACTCGGATATCCTCTTCCCATTGGGTGACCCCCCGAAATCCGACAGCATTCAACGAGTTTTAAAATGCTCCTTTGCTCACTTGATAGGCTCACTCTTTGTTTATTGCACGCCGCTCTCGAACCTTTTGGGTAGCTCAGACTCGAAGCATTTGGTGTGTACGTGTGTTGTGTATTTCCATCCGGCTAGAACCAAGGGTTCCATGATCCAGTCTCTGTGCTTTGTAGCTATATCTCTTATGTATGCGTTAGTGATATCGGTAGGGTGTATGGTGATTCCGGGGCGCATGATCGGTTCGCTAGCTCTTTGCTCTGTGGCTTTAGGATTTCTTCTATATATGAAGCAGAGGGTCAATAGACCCACTTTCGATACAGCATGCAATTTGACTTCTATAGCCATCATATCGTGCGTCGTTAAAGAGGGATCTCTGAACCCGGGGAACGTTCCGTGGGAGCTTTTGAACTCCATCTTTAGAATCGTCACGTGCGGTTCATTGTTATCTGCTGCGGTTTGTTTCTTTGTATCTCCGCGTTCGGCCGTGACAAATTTAGAGATGAGCCTAACGAAAAGCTGCAACACACTGGCCGGACTGCTTAAAGTGATCCCTTCACAGTTTTTGCGAGGTGGAGCTCACGACGAGGAGATTGATACTTTGACTCAAAATCTAAACAAAACTCTGCTGGAAATGACCCAGGCTCTCGAAGAAGCCAAATTCGAAATGCTCTTCAAAAGAGACCGCTTAAAAGTGTATAGTAAACTAGTAGACTCGTCCCACAGTATGGCTCGACACATTGGAGGGTTGCGGATCTCGGCGCAAATGCAGAAATCCGTTTTAAAAGACCCTACCGTGGATGCTAGAAAGCTTTTCGAAATCTTTGTAGCCCACTTGGGTCCCTCCATGCGTTCTTTCTTCTTCACCCTTCAGGAGATCTTGAAAGGCGTACCCAATACCAGCCCGAAAGCGTACGCCCACTCTTTACAGCTCGCCCGGGAAGTGTTTGATAGAAACCACTCGGAAGCAGTTGAAGAGCTTTACAAACACGAAATGTTTACGCAGAAAAACGGATTAACGGCTCGCGAAGAAATGGCAGCCGTATGCGGTAACTTTGCTAGTAATCTCGGTCAGTTTGCCAAAGAGCTAGCCACGTTCCTCGACTATGTATATCTCTTGAACGAAGGCGGTAAAGTGGACCAGCCGCCCAAAAGGGAACCAAAACCGCTTCCACGTAATACAATAGATAACCCGCCCACTTTTGGGTTCTATCTGTGGAACCTCGCCAACAAGCTAAGAGACGTGAGTGTGCAGTTTGGGGTCCGCGTGGCTTTTGGAGTATTTGTATTGTCGCTTCCCTCGGTTCTCCCCTTTACAAGACAGTATTTTCTGCATTGGCATATTGAGTGGTCGCTCATCATCTTTTGTATCATGATGAACAAGTCTGTAGGCGGAACAAACGTTACCGTGAAATGGAGGCTTTTAGGAACTTTTTTAGGAGCCTTTGGTGCTTACGTCTGCTGGGAGATCTCCTTTGGCAACCGTTTTGTGTTAGCATTCTTGGGATGGATCATCTCGGTGGTTTGTTTCCGGATTCTTGTCCTTTGGAAAGAAAACAACGCTTTTGGTCGGTTTCTGCTGCTCACCTTCAATCTCTCGGCTTTGTTCTCCTATAGTATGATGCAGAGAGACAAGAACGAGGGCAAAGACGCTCCAGTGGTGGCTTTGATTGCATTCCATCGGTTTGTGAGTGTCTCTATAGGAGTTGCATGGGCCATTCTCTTAAATGTGACGTTTCTCCCCAATAGTGCAAGAGGCCGTTTGCGTAAGGGCCTCTCTGTGATCTGGTTGAGAATGGGACTCATATGGAGTAGTGATCCTCTGAAACACGAGGGGGATCTCCTTACAGGTATAGAAGATCGTCATCAGTTGCACGATATAATGCAGGAGCTACAGCCTCTACTACAGCACGCCCCAATGGAAATACGTCTTAAAGGACCTTTTCCTTCGAAACTTTACACCGGTCTTGTCAACAAAACATCAAAGGTGGTGGATGCCTACGAGAATCTCAACTCTATGATTGAGGTGGACATGACACTTTCCGAGAACGAGCTTAAAGTACTGGAGTATGTAAAGAAGGAAAAGATGGAACTGGAACATCGCATCTTTCTCATGTTTTATATGGCTGCCTCCACGATCAAGCTCGGGTTCCCGCTCCCGGGCGAGCCTGCTTCCGCCGGGAACGCCAAGGGCCGCATGCTTGTCAAGCTGAGCGAGCTGCGGCACTCGGGCATCGAACTTCGAAATCAGGATTTTGTTCTGCTTTATTCCTATATTCTGGTGACCTCTGTTCTCAATGAGGAGCTTCAAAAGATGATGAACCTGTTGGCGAGACTGTTTGGGTTGGCCAATGAGGAGACTCTTAATCTGTGAGACTCCAAGATGGGCTATATTTGTTTTTGCAGACCTTCAGAGCTATTTTATCACCAGGCGAGGGACCTGCTCTTCAGACGCTGATCTCGGATCCGGCTCAAGAAAATGACAAGATCTGATATAGATCAAGGGCGTCGATAAGATCTAGATCCCCCTATATGCAAGTATCTGCACGATTCATGCATCTAATGTGCAACTTTTTTTTCGAGTGAAAACAAAACGACCTAAACAATTCTGGTAGACGTAAACACGTGCTTCCCTCTCACTGTAATTGTTGAACCAGCCATTTGTACATGCAACTGTGCATGGGTGGTCATATGGTGCTGCATACAGACTAGCACTATATATAGTCTGTATGCAGCAGTAATCAACAAGTAAATATACTATGTCTCTTGAAAATACTATCGTCTAAGCGAAATGAGAAACGACTATCATGTCTTACGATGTATGACTTGCGGATTAGCCTCTTGTGATACGTCACATCACATATGTTTCCTCGCATCAATCATTTTATAAAGGAGGCCAGACCAGAAACCTCAGCTATTTAGCGGCGTTAGGTAGAATACAAAACTATTATTGATTACTGGCATACTTTTTCAAGACACAAGACTGAGCATGAACCGCGCCCTGTGGAAGTATTCTCAACCTGGAATTGATGCCCGACAGAGTCTCAGACTTCCTTCACCCTATTCGAACCCATTGAATTCTCGCGGCGTTGGCTCATCGCAAGCATCGCAATCATTTTGATTAGAACAGAGCATTTCTGAAATGAACCTATACCTTTTTTTCAGCGGATGCTCGGGCTGCCTGTAAATACGCAGACAGCGGGCTTTTGATATTATTGTAAGAGGCTGCTTAGTTTATTAGCTGGGGTTACTCACCATGAGCATCAAGTGTCAGAGATCATGGCATATTAATACCAGTTTCGCTTAAAAATGGCGTTTATCGTAAACCTCCAGGACGGCAATCTTTTTGGACCACCTGGATTAAAGAGAAAAGCTCAAGAAGTGAAGTGGTGAAGTGGTTTTGGCATTAGATAACCTTTGTATTTGCATGTTCTGATCAATTATGCTGCAAAAGGATGCCCGACTGTCATCATCTAGAGCATTCATCAATTCAAACAATGGCACTTCATAGAAACTTCCGTGAGCTTTGGTCGAATTCCAAAGGAACAGCTCAGCGAGATTGTAAATTGGGATTATAGTTGCACAAAAACGAGAACAATAGAAGTACTTAGCCTACCTTACGTTTCTGCCTTACTTTTGCCAGCTTGAATCTGTTGTCAATAATCTCAATGTAAGGCTCTCCAGAACAGATCATAGATCAAAATCTCAAAAAAGCTAAGTCCGGATCTGCAGATCGAAAGAGACTACCCCATCTGGAGAGCCTTATCTAAATGGTAGTGTATTGAATAGAAGGTGCCCTTGTTAGAACAGACATTCTAGAGGAAGCCATTCCCTGGTGCATGAATGATATGCACGTTCATGCACGTCACAGTATAAATAGCGTGTATATCCTGCATCACTTTAATGAGTACGAATACTACCTTTGTGCCATAATACCTCCTTTATAAGCCCTTGATACCAAACTACAACTATCCGACCTCTATATTCAGTGAATATGATATAAAAAAAACTCAGAAGGGAAGACTAGAGAATATCCTTGCCTCCGATGAGAGTGACAACCCTTTGGATTTTTCTAAGGACTGGAGGGTTGAATCACTTGACAGACTCATAAAGGGGGTATAAATATTCAATCATGTATAGAACAGAATTGAGAATGCATCAACCACGACGGACGTCTTGACTGTGTGTTGTGACATTGTATCGCTAAGTGACCTGGGGGAACCTTCCCTTACATATATACCACTCCACTGCTGCCAATCTTCCTCGAAAACGAGTGAAGCAAAACAATCGTGCTCTTATAAAGGCTCAATTTAATGTCATGCAATCAATAAGTTTCAATACTCTGTGAGTCTCGGGCAGTCATTTCCACATTAACCTTGAAACAAATTCATCTCTTAAAATGCCTGCAGGAGTCCCTGGCCATCAATTGACAACCTAGTACGGTCTACTAATACCGAAAAACCGCCTTGGACTTGAGCTGCTAGATGAAAGATTATCATTTACCCAAATGCGACTAACCCTATGTGCGCTCATGAGTCAGCACTCAATCTGGAAGTGGGAGATTATTTGAGCTTCGCCTTCAGTGATTAATACTGCAAAACGGGATTTATGATACATCGAATGTTGAGTGTGTAGTTTACCTATTGATAACTCACCAATATGCTCACAGATAGATTTCAGGTTTTTCGCTCTCCCTCACCGACCTAGACACCAGTGTCAATGGTTTTGAATTTTTGGTCAATGGACTTCAATACAGCACAAGTACGCTATAGGATATATAATTATTTTGTATATTGATTTAATGGAACTTTTGTGAAAAAGTACATATATATTTGTGGAGTACGTCGCTGGACAGTTCCTCCTGAGGCGTAGGATTTACATCGGAGGTGCGGCTCTTTCTCGGTGCCATGATTTACGAGGCTACTGTGGGTGTAACAGTCTATTAGCTCTGAACTAAAATAGAGTAGCGGTGAGATGAGCGTCCTGACTTTAGGTCGTTCTGATTGCTGGTTTCAAAAGTTGCACAGTGTAGTGTGCTATCACGAGTCTCTTGATGAAAAGCTGGTGATTGGTTGCTTGTAGAAGATGCATCCAAAGTTATGTGAACTTGTCTGAATTGCCTTCTTCTCACGGTATGAAAATTGTATATCCAAATCAGCGGTCAAACTCTCTCCTTTATACCTACCAAGTCGTTTGCTGGCAATTCCCCTTTGAGCATGCGATGTGCATGCGTGCGTAGTCTAGAACATAAAGAACCATCTAATTGCAAGTAGTACCTCAAATGGAGCTGAGCCAAGCAGTTTAGAAGTATGCAAGACCTACTAGCTGTTGCCAGATAACTTAATATCCAGGATCAACATAATAACATCACCCACAGGGGATTAGGTGTGATCAATATTGATGCACAATTACCGGCCTTGATAGACCTGGAGCGAACAATGTTTGGGTCAAATAACTCTTCGTGTAGTCGTCTCTGCCCTACACGGTCTACTGCATATGCATGCATGTATATGCATATAGTGCATTAGCAGTGAAGCATTAAATTGGGCTTATGCATGAGTAAGACGAATGCTCATGGGTCATTACTCGGGAAGATATGCTTTTCTTCTTGAAAAGCTGTCCGTGTAGCCGCAGGACTTTTCCACCGACATACTGGCGTAACTAACTGGTTTTATGGTAAAAAGGTATAACTGTTAATAAAGTCGTTTGTTACTCACGTCTATTTCGACAATATGAATCCCTCCTTTTATGGTCTACGGAAAGAGTCGAGTATAAAATGCTTTTCCTTCAGACGACATTCTTGCACTCGACCACACTTGGTGTAATATTGTGGCACAGAAGTATATTCGGACTCAGTCAAAGTGATGCAGGATACACGCTATTATACTGTTACGTACATGATCGTGCACAATGACTTCTTCTCGGTCTAACATGGTACTACTGCGATAGTCAGGTTTGTGCACCTTCATATTTGCCTATTATTGCATAACCTGCGTCTTTGTCGTAAACCACTGATTGATCAAGGCCTAAAATGTCGCTCAAGCCAGCACCTGCCAAGACTTTCGACTGTTGCACAGTTTGAAAGAGAGCTTAAATTTGAGTAGATAGCTATTCGATGCTCTTCGGTCACATGGCGCCGAGCAATCTCGCCTTGTCACAATTGGCGTTGAAAGATATGCATTTCGAAGTTTGAAGAATTATTGAGGAAAATCACTGAGAAGCAAAAAAGACTTTTCCAACTTTACTACTTGTGAGTCATAAACCAGTGGGGGAAGTTTTGTCTATAAAACCCCAGAATCAGCCAAAACTCCAGGGTTTTCTAGCAAGTACATAGCAGCTCTCTGTGACGCCTTTTTCTTATTCGACTCTTCACTCACCACGAAATCCACCCCGTTGATGCTCAAAGTTGCCCGAAACCCGTCAACCAGCTTCTCCAAGCGGTACTCGGGGAAGATCTTTTTGCGGGAGAGCGATGCATACAGTCTCCCCTTTGATTCCAAGTCGATCACAGCCACCGGCGGAGCAACAAGCGGCAGACGTGCTGTACGGGACACAGTAATAGCTGCACGCATGGGAGGGGCCGGCAAAGATGCAGGAGTTGGTGAAGCTTTGAAAGAGGACACTTCTCGCGGTATTTGTCGCCTTTTCAAACTAAACTTATCGATAGCTGGTTGATTATTAAGGGCATTCATCGCAGCTCTTAAACCGGCATCACGAATATTAGGGCCTGTTCCCCTGCCGAGTTCCTCTCCCTCCATTTCAACAACAACGATATACGGCTTGGATAGACCGTCTCCAAGCTCTTTGGTTATATACTTGGGAGACGATGCTGCGCAGCCAACCAAAGAGTATAGGTCGGCTTTAGCAGATTTATTAAGTGGAGCATCTGCTCTTGAATTGGTATCGATTTGGTCTAGAACCGGCTGTGCCAGCGACCCTAGCCAACTTTGGATTTGCTGCATTTTGCCCTCAACGAAAAGTGCTCCAATGTATGCTTCAAAGACATCCGCATACATCTTCATACTTCCCTTTTTGAAAGCTTCATCTGAGACGAGCGTACGTAATTTCTGATCAAACCCATACATAATAGCCCAGTCCGTAAGCCTGTTGTTGTTAACAAGAGCGGATCTGGCCTGAGACATCTCTCCCTCGGAAGCTTTTACGAGTTTCTCATAAACAATCAGCGTCACCACGGTGTTCATAACAGAGTCGCCTAAAAACTCCAATCGCTCATTATGAGAAAACGAAAGCTCACTCTGGGTGAGGTAAGTTTGGTTGGTGCACGACTTGTGAGTAAAGACGCGAGCTACCAGAGTTTGATCATCGATCGTTGGTAATGGTGGAGGGTAAGTTGATTTGTTAGCATTGCCGTCGGTTGAGTCTCTCCCCATACTGCTGGGTAACGCTAACGGTTCGTGTGGTGTAAGAATGTTCTCACCGCTAGAGTAAGAAGTTAACTGATCGAAAAGGGCGAGTTTCCCCTGGTTGTATATACTTTTTAGTTTGGCGGCTAGCTCTACGTTGGAGTTCCGCGAAAGAGCCACTAACGTTTCCGACTGTTGAGCCGTTGGCGTGGCGGCATGTTTTACCGCATTCACAAAATTCATCAGCTGAGATTCTTCGGGCGCCTCTTTCACGATTTTGCGAACCGCCGTCTGCAAGTTCGATATCGCGTGTTCTAAACCCAGAACCGTTGAAAGAGAGATTGTATTATCCTGAGGCGTCGGCTCCTTCTTTATCAGGTGTTCCTCCGATTCGGCAGAGTTTGTCTTGGTTCTCTTTTCCGCGTGTTCTTTCACAATGTTGTCGATTAGGTCGTCGATATCGTCCAGCTTCAGCGCTTCGCTGTGGCGCTTTGACATGGCGAAGATGCGGTGTAAAGAAGAGGTACGGATGAAAGTCTCCAGCACTAATCCTATTGACTTTTTCCTTTTTTTCTATTAAACTAGGCTGCTGTACTTACTCTCTTTATAGTCTCTTAACGGCCCCTCATTTATTGTTGGGAGGCGGGATTATGCGATTTCTGTTAGTCTGGCGGTGTGTGGTTTTATGGATTATTAGGCCCCCTCTACTGACGTGTGAACGGGTAGCTCTTTTTAAATGTTTAGTGACAAAGCTGTACCTGCCGTCGCAATAGGCTTGATTGGAGCTCTCAAATAGGGCTGCCTACTCATAGCTGTAAAAAAAAGAACGCTTTGCGGGTTGAACGCTTCACTATTCTATAACTCTTATGTGGAATACTTTTCCAAGGCGTTAAAGAAAAGATCAAAGATGCAGTAAGAGATATACACAGAAACTGTTGGTGTGAGTAATACATGATTTTATTAACAATTAAGCTATATATAAATCCTGCTAGTCACGTCGCAAAGTCGGTGGGAAAGCTCTGTGGCTTACAGTTCTCCAGGGAAGTGAAACATATCCCTCCGAGTAAAAACCCTTGAGCATTCGTCATTACTCAAGCAAAAGCCCAACAATATGCTCCAATGCTGATGCACTATATGCATATAAATGTATGCATATGAGTAGACTTTGTAAGCAGAAACGATTACACGAGGTGTTGTTAGACCCAAGTGAGGTCACTCAGTACTTTTCACCAAGATCCAATCTAGATCCCAGTCCGGAAAAAACGATCTTGATCTAAAACGCAAAGATGCCTAACCTTGAGGCATCATGCAGGCAGCATGCAGGTACACAATAGGAGATTCTTAAGATATATAGAAAGGTAACAAGCCTGCTAATGAAACAAGCTGAAATTTATTCTCCTACCAACTTGGTGCTGTTTCTTTATGGTTTCATCAGAAAGAAGCTCTTGAAAAAGCTAAGTCACGGACTGAGAAGGCCTTTTTCCCAACATCTCATCACCTCGGTCGCGTAAACTTGAGAATCTGTAGCCATGTGACCTCCACCATTTCATTTTCAGAGGTCACACCCATAGAATGGGAAAAATACCGTTTTAAGTCTCCGTCTCCTTCAGATTTGTGAAGCCAGTAAGGCAAGACGAGCATATCAGTTGGGTCCATAGACGCAGTATTTTGATCAGCTGATTTAACTCTGACGACTGCAATGAAAATCTCGGTCTTTTCCTTGGCGTTTTGAACACTTTGATCTACATTCGGCACTACCTTAAATCTGCGGATACCGTCCTTTCCCCGTTAATCAAGGATTGTAATGAGAGAAGCTGAAAAACTCAGATGGCAAGCATATGGAACAGCTATTAGCAAGTCTTGCATAAGTCTAGATCGCTTAGCTCATCTCCATTTTATGCGCGATTTGCGTCAGAGACTCGCATGCTCTAAGTATAATTGGCAGCAGACGACTTGGTAGGTATAAAGGAGAGACTTGGACAGCTGATTCGCATACGGATACAAAATTAACGCAGTCTGAATAAATTGAATCCCCTCAAGAAGAATGATTCCCGCTTCCTATTGTCATATCCATTGGTGTTGGAACTGATGTTCCATATGAAGCTCACGTGACATCAAGTGCATGAATATGCATATTTTTCATGCACGACGGACTATATAAGTAGCTTTTATATTCCTCAATACTTTGAGTGAATCCGAACATATCTTAGTGCCCGTAGTACCCATTTTAACAATTGCCTCTTCCCATCACCATCACCATCACCTGTCAATAATGGAGCCATTAAATGAATAAAAGGCTAACGAAAAAAGTTCTCCAGCCTTTACTCAAGGCTTCTGACTATTTCCCGCGTCAGTGTATCCGTTGAAGGATTGTTTTCTGTTTCGAAACACTTCATCAGCAATAGCAGAAGCAGCCTGAAGGGCCAAACGCTTAAAGAATTATTAACTGTCAAATCACCTCGAGGAGAAAGGCCAAACTTCAGCTCATGTCCGCGATGAAGGCGAATATATGTATACGCTACTGTATTGCTTACAAAAAAAAAAAAAGAGTTTTTCGTTGTATGAGAAAACTGGAGCATCTGATCTGGTGTGTTCAATTCTGATTTTAAAGCTCTGCGTATTCTGTTTTTGAGGTCTGTGTTCTCTTTCGACCCCAAGTTCTAAAGCCAGTTATAACGCACCTTAGTCAGAGCTTTATTTTTCATTCTAGTCGCATGCACATAGATGAAGGGGGTCTTGAACCAATTTTAACTAGAGCAAGGTTTTTTTCAATAAGATCAAGGATTCTGTTGTGCTACCAATCTGACAATGCAAAAGACGTGCTGACCCAATACCACAAATTCTAGGGAGCTATTGGCGCAGAGAGCGCCTCAAGAAACACAATTCAATTCTGGCACCGATAAGCTCCAGAGAAAGGGTAAGGTAGAAGGCATTCCGCCATAATAACGTCAGTAAATGTAACCAAGATAATGCAAACCTTTTTATTCTCTCACAACCTCCTTTCTGGGGAAAAAAGGAATGACTGCACTTGCTACAAAATTACCAAGGGTCACCAGATCCAGGATCGAGATCTGGGGTCTCAGAAAAGATCAAGGGGATCAGATCTGATCTCCTCGGATCTAAAATGAAAAGATATGCAAAAATATGCACGTTTTTGCAATTATGTTTCCGAAAGAAGGTCAATTATAGTGCACATAACATCTACATTCAAGAGACTGGATATTTTGTAAGTAAACCTCTGTTTTAAACCAGCTTTTTGAGACTCGACTTTTTCAACTTTCGCCAATGTCTCGGATCGGATCTGATCTAGATCCGGGGTCTCATAAGATCAGATCCGTCGGATCTGGTGATCCTTAAAAATCACCTTCATTACTTAAAACCGAAACTTTTTTCTCTCGCTCTTTTCCTCAACACTCTCTTGCGGCTCGTTCGCTTTTTCAGATTTCCCCTCTTTGGGAACGTCATAAACAACATGTTCTGATCCCATCATTTTTGTACCTTGTTGCACTGTTTTCTCATCAAGAACCTGGAATAAAGGTCTAGACTCGTGTACATTGACCGGGAACAGATCCTTTTTAAACTGAGCAATTTCGTCATCAACACTTTGTGGCTCTTCCACTTTCGCTTCCACTTTCTCTTGCAGCTGCTCCACCTCTTCTTCAACACTATCTTCAGATTCACTCTCAGACTCATTCTCTGCTTCACTCTCAGACTCTTCCTCCTCAACACCACCCCAATGGCCCTTTTCAATGGGGTTGCCCACATTGACCACATGGTGTCTTCTTTGTGGCATCTCTATGTTCCCATTCTTCCCTATACGGGGGACATCCATATGTGGGTAACTAGGAGGACCCCCGAAAGTAGCCATAGCTGCAAGCCATGGAGGAGGAGCACCCGGAGCGATCCCAAGAGCCGCTCGCAGTTCTGAACTGAGATGACCCGGTTTAAAGTCCGAGGTATCAAATTCTTGAACCACGTCTCGGCCCTCGTAGTACAAATCTCCGAAACCAAAAAGCCGAGGTTTCTTCTGGAACTTGAAAAATGCATCATACAGTTTCTGGTAGTCGATATCAAGTCTTCCGAGCTTGGGCTGAACCCGTTCTCTCGTTTTTTGCTTTAAAGTACTATCGTCAGGCTGCGTAGTGTCTCTCATTTCCTGAATACCCGTCTGTTGTATGAAATCAGGAAGCCGAAACGGCTGTCTGCCAAAACCGCGTCCCCTCGCAAGATACTCTCTTTTCTGAGACCAATGAGAGGGAAGGGGAACGGTATTATGCAGACTTTTCAAATATACAATGAGATGAGGATCCTTGGCATCTACGTCACACCAGTCTACAAGCTCCGGCTTCTCAGACATCATTTTAAGTTTACTAAGAGAAATCTTGTTCTGTCTGCGTATTTGTCTTTGCGTTAGTTCTACTTCAGGCTCCGATTCAGGTTCCGAGGATCCTGAATCGCTCACTTCGGATTCGCTTCGCTCAAAAACAGGTTCGGCATCAGCCGGCTGGAACCGACGTAAGATGTGCTCGTATTCGGAGTAGAGTGGGTTGTATTCGATGTCATTTGGAGTATCAGAGAGTGACTCCTCTGTGGGTTGTGAGACTTTTGGGAGTATCACTTGTTCTAATGCAGCATCAGACTCGCGGTTACCCCTTTGGAGCTTAAGCTGCTTTTGCCGTTCTCGCCGTATCTGATTTTTTGTCTTTTTGGTTCTACCCATGATGTTCACATCCGTGCACCATTCTTTTGATGTCTTATATTTCCATTGGAAACAATGCTCACTTGGTTCAATGAGGGGCCTTACCTCTCCAGAAGCTTCAAACAAGAGATCCTAAGAAGAAATCGAGCGAATATTCACACCAAAAAAAAGCGTACCAAGATGCAGTCTTTTGGGAACCCCGAATGAAATATTGATTGAAAAACTTCAGCTTCAAGGGCTCTCAAAACGACTCTTCTCTTACCTTGAACTAGGGTTATGCCCCTTTGTGCACCTATTTGCCTCTATAGTCCTTTTTGCCTTTTTTACCTTAGTTAAGCGAGCATAAACCGTTACACCTTCAGAAACAAATTGTAACAACGTGCATAATATTGCATGATTCTTATGCCAAATACATATAAGGTCACCTCATGTAATTGGTGAGTCCCGTGGAGAAAGAACTACATTATATGTGGTTTTAAAGAAGCTTGTGTACGCATGTCATTTGGTCTTCCAACTCTCGCGCGTAATATCCGTGCGCCGCGGTAGGAGATTTCTCATCACAACATCCATTTGAGGGCGATTCTAGCTATCAAATGAGCTGGTGATTATTGGAAAACAACAGCTGGCGACATTTAAGCTGGGCTGTTCTCAATTGAGACCTGGCTTTATTCCCAAAATGCTGTGTAACCAAGCCTCGATCAGATGATACAACGAACGTTCCACCTCCTGCGACAGAATGAACAGTTTGTCCTGAACCGTGGCAGCTTACCAAGACGCATCAGCGGATCTTTTTCCAGAGGAGCTGAATAATACAACCTTCAGTCGACATCCCCTTATGATTAGCCACGATATAATCACAAACCATCCAGACAAAGGTGTATATCTGGTGATCATTACTGAATGGTGGGGGATATTAGGGCTACAGGCGAAGGACGACGGAGGGGATCTTGCGTGATGTTATACCGCGCATGCAGATACTAGGCAAACCTGGCTTCGAGATGGCTCGTCATTCCATTGGAAAATGAGCCTTTATGAAGCTGTCATAGAAGGCATTGAATTGTTTCAGTTCATGTGGATTCGCTCGAGAACGTCCATACACTTGTATCGTGTAAAAAGGCTGTCATTACGAATCCAGTGAATCGTTTCATAAAAGTATTTTCTGGCTGATATTCTATACATGTGTAAACATCGAATTTTGGTTCAAGTGTGCCTCTTTAGAAGTACATGATTTAAGTTTTCAAATGATCTATGTAATGGAAATTCTATGTGTACAAAGAAGAATGAGCTAGTAGTTTGAGATAGAGTCAATAAACGTCCCGGCACATGTTTACTCACAGCTATCCATAACTCGCAGAACCTATCACACAATATCAGTAGAAACGGATGTGTCACAGTCGCAATCTGCTTTCAACTATTTGGCTGACCGCCATCATACCACTCGGTCAGGTGGTTGTTTCAAGTTTCATATAGAATGACAAGCTAGAATCCCTTATTGTTTATAAGTGTTTTAATTTTCGTAAACCTTTGTAACGTTAAAGAGGCTCACGGATGTTTTCAATAGATGCAAGCAGTATATTGACTACGAGGTTGCATGATTGAGCCTTGAGATTGGTTGCTAAGCCCAGCTGAATAACTTCAACTCGGTAATTGATCTTTCAACTCATCGACAGACCTGTATCACTTGCAAAAGGATTGCCTTAATAAAGGCCTACTTCACATGTTAGCGTCTGTGTCAGCGTTTGCATTGAAATTGTCCATGGTGAGAAATATATTTGGTGATGGTCTCTTGTAAGTATCGTATCAACTTTTTCTCGCACCTCTCGCAGTGCGAAAACCTCGATCTTATACGTCTACCGTCTGCATGCAGCCATTTCTCCCTTATCCCGTTAACGCCGAAGTCAGAACCATTGAGGAACCAATCAGGTCGTACGAATACACCTCGGAATCCCGGAATCAATTTCGGGTCCGATTCTGGCGACATGATTCATGCACATTACGTAGCTAATGCTGCACTAATGCGTTGACCAATAACTTGCAGCTATCTGAATCTAATATCGGATATGCCTCAGACCAAAAAGTAACCGCAGGCCAATCCGGCCTTCCCGGGGAAGTATACTCAATACTATTACGTAACCCCACACATATGTTGATAGCATATGCGGTCAATCGCATAGAGCGATGGAGCGATCATCTTGTATGGACCTATGCTAAGAGAGCCGACTGATCTCGAATCAAACTCTTTCCGTAGAACTGTTTACCTTCGTCACTACATGGAAGGAGGTATTAGTATACCTCTTCCTATCCAGTACGATATTGCACTGGACCACAGATGGGCTTTACGCCGTGCGCGCTATTAAACTGTTGGGAACATATACTTCACTTACGTTCTGTATCCAACAACAATATTTTTCTAGTTCTTAAAAATCTTGGAAAAGTATTGTCGACTCGAACCTAACCATATATATATATATATATATATATAGTTTTATGCTAAAATCCATCAAGAGGCTCCCGGTAAAGATCAACGATCTCAATTCGATAAAATCATATCTGCACTATGCCAAGACTGGAGGCAAGGATCTGGACTCGACGGTGGGGAGGGGGCTTTTCTATGAGTTTGTAGCTTTTGATTTCCTACAGCGACATTTGAATGTGAAAAAACTGCAGCAACTGGGTGGAGCGAATGATAAAGGGGTTGATCTTTCTGGGAAATGGGACTTGTCAATATTCCCGCAGGACCTTGGTGTTCCTAAGCAACGAGTAAAATCCAAACTCATAACACCTTTTTTAACTAGAAAGGACGTTTCGGTCTCTTTAAGAGTTCAATGCAAGAACTATAAAAAAAACATAGATCCAAAAGTTATACGCGAGATTGTAGGAACGCACTCGTCACTCCCAACTGCGCAGAAAAATAAAATCATCTTTATGGTTTTCGCACCTCGTAAGATGTCTACCCAGGCCATCGCTTTATTCATGGATGCTGATGTCCCTCTTGTATATATTCAGATGGATCCTTTAAAACTTGCACAAGACGGGGACCCGTACGATCTATCTCATTATCTGAAACCTAAAACTTTTGCAGCATTACAGAACCACTATGCCGGAGCTTTGCTGGCGGGCGTTGACTGGGAGACATCATCTCGAGAAAGCTTGAATCGAGGTTGAGGGGAGTCTTTAGAGGAGTGACACTTGGTTGTCGTATTGAGTTACACAATATTATGAGGTGAATGGTTTGAATTTAATCGTCTTCATTTCTTCCACAGGCGGCGTCCTAGTCGAAGTTGTTTGAAGTCGTTAGATGGATGGAGAAAAAAAGATGGTTAGTTTATTTTCAAAGTAAACTTTAGCACCTAAAGTCGTTGATGAATTACGGTCATTATTCAGGCGCCTCTTCTGTCTTTTTCGATATATCAGCTTGGATTTAGGATAATAAAAATAGAGAGTGGAGACAACATATTAGACGAGCTTCACTATAACATCACACTTTTGTCAGGATATCTCGGTAATGTAACGCCTATCTGGATTTTCGACTCATTAATTCTGAGGCAGGTCAGTGAGTCTACGATAGCTGTCTCATAAGAGATGTTTTTATAAGGCTTTAACTGGTTTCGATAAAGGGTCACGAGAAATAGAAATATCAGGTCAAGTTGAATCACTGGCCGATGTAAACGATCAAATGAATACATGAAGATTGTCTTTGAGAATTCAGTTCACCTTAATAGCGAGAGTAACATCAAGGAGTCTGGTTCCTAAAACCTTATCAAAGCTTGAGTGCATTTCGGTGCACGGATAAAAATGTCAGAGCTATCTATCGAAGAGACAAACAAGCTGAGAGCTTCCTTAGGACTCAAGCCGATTCCTGAGGAGGCTCCCACAACTGCGGCAGATGCGAATTATACAGAACTACAAAACTCTCAATCCGCTGAGGCACGCAACGATGAGCTCAAGAAACGAATAAGTCTCGAGCGGGAAAAGATGAAAATATCGCTAAAGACAGCTTCCGGCTCAACTCTACTCGATGCAGAGGAACCTTCCACTACGGATGACTGGCTGTCTGGGTTTAACCCCCAAGAAGTTTCGAAAAATAAAGGGCCCCTGAAACTCGAAAAATATGCAGGGACGCATCTTAAAGGAATCAAAGTGGGTCACGATGTAAATGACCTTGCTCAGCTGGATGGCGAGATACTCACATTGAAAGACGGCGGGCTGGATGGGCCTGACGAACTAATTTCTGCACGTTTTGTTGAGACAACCGTCGACAAAGATAGAGAAGAGCAAAAAGAGAGTGGTTCTTTTACATTGGAGGGCGAGAACACATCTGTAAAACCGCAGCCAACTGATGATCGAACAATGGTCAACCTTTACGAAGAGAATACACTTTCGAACAAGTCAGATTATCAAAAGACAAAGAAAAAACCTGCTAAAATAAAGAAACGTAAACCGCTAGATACGAGAAAACGCACAAGGGACTCTGAAGACTTGGGATCTAGAACTTTGCAGTTTGACGATGACATAGCTGACGATTTCGATTTGCACTCGGTGCTGGCGGCTAAGAGAAGGGAAAACATAAAGCGACACAAAATTGAAAGAAGCGAAGAGACTCTATTGGACAGGATAAAGCGCGTAGCTGAACCTGCTGTTAATACCAGGGAGCCAGAGGGATTGGTTTTGAATGAAAATGATGATTTCTTGTCGTTGTTCCAAAAAGAGGCTAAATCTGAGGGACCTTCTCAGGACATGAAGGATGAAATTTTGAAAGGTACGGATGAGACTCTGCAGAGTCCTGAAAGCGAAGATGTTAAAAATGACCCCAGTGACTCGAAAAAGCAAAGCGATGCATCCGCCGGGATCGCATCCATATTGGGAATGTTGGGGCCCGATCGGAAGTCGGCGCCATTGCAAAATTTGCCCAAGTCAAAGAGACTTTTGGAATTAGAAGCAGCTCAGAGGGATATTCTGAGTCGTTTAGCAGACGCAGAATCGCTAAAGTCCGAAGATCCATCTCGACAAGCCAAAGTAAAGCTGGAAAAAGAAAGGCTGGCTAAGCAGAATGCCGCCATTCAAGCGGAGATCCTGACGGATTATAACCCAGAGGTGAATTTCGTTTATAAAGATGCTCAGGGGAACGAGATGACAACCAAACAAGCGTACAAAAATTTGTCTAACCAGTTTCACGGGAAAGGTCCTGGGAATAAAAAGATTGACAAGATGCGGTCAAGGAGAGCATAAACAGGTCTTTTACCACACGGGGATCAGCTCATTCACAATGAGACGGAATAAGTGGGCTGTCGGGTCAGTCTTATATTTGGCGCGTTGAAAACTTTAGCATAACAACATGCAAGACAAATGTTGAATCCGTGTGATACTGTAAAAGTTGACCATGAAGGAAAATAAATTATCATCTGATTGGTAGAATAGTAGCACCGAAACCCAACTCCTAAATATTTGGACCCTGTCATTTGGGTCGCATTTTGATGAAAACTTTGTTGCAATTCTGAGAGAGTGATTTATATTCAAAACAAATCGGATTGAAAACACAGTTCGGAGTTGGTGAGGAAAAGTGGGCTTTCTTATGTGACATATAGTACCAGTTCGCCCCTGCATCGTAACCGGTCCCTTGGCCCAGTTGGTTAAGGCGTCGAGCTAATAACTCGAAGATCAGCAGTTCGATCCTGCTAGGGACCATTTATTTTTTAAACACTGCCCTCTCTGAACCATTACATTTTTGAACACTGCCCTCTCTTCTTTTATCGTGAACCGATACCAGAAATCACTCGCCAATTTTTTGCTCCTTTTCTATACGCGGCGAAGTCTATGCTCAATGTATCCGTTAGACTGATGAATTCTCAAAGGATCCATACACCTCGATGAACGACAGTGAAGGTTTACAGCTTGCGTATGATCAAGCCTTGAAAAGTGAGCGAGCTTCTTAATCACAAAAATTTAACACTTTGGTTATAAAGAAGGAGGGATTCCTATTGGAGCTGCTTTGATTGATGAGGATGGAACGATTCTCGGAGTGGGACACAACGAACGAATCCAAAAGAGCTCTGCAATTCTCCATGGGGAGATGTCAGCTTTAGAAAATGGCGGCAGGCTCCCTGGTAGTGCATACAAGAACGCAACGGTAAGTTTATGCTAAATTTCCACTAACAGGAGATGTTCACCACCTTGAGTCCTTGTAATATGTGCACTGGCGCTTGCATTTTGTATGGTGTCAAAAGAGTCGTTATGGGTGAGAACAAAACTTTTCAGGGAGGAGAAAAGTATCTACTAGATAACGGGATAGAAGTTGTAAACCTCAATGATCAAAGGTGCAAAGATATAATGAAGAGGTTTATTGAAGAGAAGCCTCAAGATTGGAATGAGGATATTGGAGTTTAGAATAGGGGTTTTAAAGAGCGTATAGTGAAGGTGCTTTCTATGGTTGAGAGCTTGAAAATTAAAACCTTGAGAATCTTGCAGGGGATGGCCGCTATCGTCGAACTGTGTATGTTTTCGAAGCCTCGAAATCTTTTATTCGAGAGACATAAGGTACAGACAAGCCTGATCGAGTAGAGTTTTGTAACCTACCGTTGTTCGCTCCCGCAATTGAGAATCTGCATCATTCAGATATCCAATTGACCGTTTCTAAAGGAGATAGACTTGAGCAACTGCGTTTCTCAATACCTTTGTAGTATCTAAGCCATATGCCATCCCGTGTTACCTCCTTTTATTCCGAAAACTATGACATGACCATATCTGTTCAAAATATGAGTCTCTGTTGAATGAGGTTTGATCATGTGTTTTTTTTTTCTTGTCGCTCGGCTATAAAACCTTGTATATACTACATATTATATGAAAATATTTCTCTCCACAGATTGTGTATTTTCTGTTGATTCCAGCTCTTTGCAATTGTATTAAGCGAAACTGCAAAATCCCGTACACAAGAGCGTTACCACCTATTATGTTTTATACTCTTTTCATCATGTCAGAAAAAGTTAATGTTAAAGCGGGTGTAAATCTTTATAAACAGCAATTGTTTTGCACGTATTCTGAATTACCTTTTCTCTCTATCAATAAAGCACGGAAACCACTCCTTTTATACCTACCGTGTCTGACAGCTGCCATTTCCTCCTTTACCCAACAAATGCTCAAGTCTAGAGCTCAACAGAGTCCATCTTGCATAGATCACCGTTACATCATTCCTGATAATGTACGTTGCCTCTTATCATGCAGATCTTTTTCTGCCTTGCATAGATAGCAAGCATGAGGTCTTGCCCACTCTTCCGAGAGGGCGATTTCAGTAGTATAACACTACCTATAACAAGTCGAGTAGTACCTCGATATACAACATCACCCGCAGGAGGTTCGGGTTGCCAACTGCAACCTCAGGCCCTCCGGCCTCTGGGGCGGTCATGTTGCGACCCTTAACCCTTCGCAATATCCTTTGAAGGATTTATATGCTGTCTACTGCAGCACGCAATGCATCCTGCAGTGGAGCAGATCAATTAATGGACTTATGCAAAACAGGAGAACCGATAGATGCTCAGATCGGCTCTCTCTTTTAAAGTAGCTTGCGCTTCCTTCATATATGGAAACAGGCGTCGTGCCTCATGAATCCGATCCACTTTGTGGGACCACAGACTGACTTTACGGTATAAATCTATTTAATTAGTAGTATAGTAATACTCACTCTTCAACACATCTAAATAGCTCCTAATTTACACTAGGTCGACGCAATTCAAGTGACAGCTGCCAAAACCAAAGAACAGTAGCTGACTGGATCATGTGTTGCAGCCAATTGTTGCATGTTCATCCACACACCCTGCATGCTATTGTATGCATCTCTAAATATGGAAGTAACCGTTGTTGGAGCTGGAGTCATTGGGCTCACCACAGCTCTTTTGTTAGCCGAACAGAATTATAAAGTTAAAGTTGTTGCGTCTCATTTTCCCACGGACGCGTTAAATGCTCAGTACACTTCTCCTTGGGCTGGTGCGCACTTCCGGCCCTTCCCGAGCAAGAATGAGTCAGAGAAAAGAGAGAGTTACTTGACCCGTGCTACTTTGAACCACTTTCGTACAGTTTCTGAGCGTGATCCAGAAAGTTCCATCAGATTCGTCAAGGGTATAGAGTACCTTGAAAATCCAGACGAGCTTTATTCTAGTGTCTCCCTTGGATATAAAGAGGGCATGCAAAATTTCGAGGTCCTTCCTCAAGACGCTCTTCCAAAAGGAGTGAAATTCGGAGCACAGTACGAAACTTGGATCTTAAATGCTCCCCTGTACCTGCAATACCTGTACCGGAAGCTCGAGATGGTGTACGGCGTGGAATTTAAAAGGGCAAATTTGAACTCTTTGAAGCAGGTGTTCGAGTCTTTCGGGGGCGACTTTGTTGTTAACTGCTCTGGCCAAGGGCTTCAATATTCTGGTGGATATGACCCTCAGTGTTTCCCCATCAGGGGTCAGACGCTTTTGGTAAGACCACCTAAGAAAAACCCTTATGAGGATAAAACAGTTACTCATCAAAGCGCAGATGGTTTATGGACATTTGTCATTTACCGTCCCATGGATGGAGGCTGTATTTTAGGAGGTACCAAACAGCCGGGTGATTTGGATCCTTACCCAAGAGAAAGCGATACCGAGGACTTGCTGAAGCGCGGCGAAAAGCTGTATTCCGATCTTATGGTACAGAAAGACGGCAAGCAGCAATTTGACGTTAAAAATGTCAATGTCGGGTTCAGACCTGCCAGGGTTGGTGGATCTAGAGTAGAGTTGGAGCATACCGAGAGTGGTGACATTATCCACGCTTATGGAGCTGGCGGAATGGGATATGAGCTTTCGTATGGAATGGCTCTTGAAGTGCTGAAGCTGTCAAGTTCCAAAAGTAAATTGTGAGACTATAGATAATGAATTTTTCCACCTTGATTGAGGTTTGAGGCCCGTCCTTCTTTTGTCTGGGAGCCGTCCAAAAGAGAGATGTTGAACCACGCAGACAAATTGTTGAGCAGATATCCCCTGCGCTTTTTCATAGGCTTACCGGGAGGATCCTTCAAGCCTTGGTAAAAGTCGTTCCGGATTATTTCAGGTAGGTACCATTATGGTAAATGGGACCTCATTCAAATACCGCTTCCCCGACTCGAAGTCCAGCCCACGTTGTTTTACCACAGAATGTCTGGATGCAAATTTTGTCCAACTCCATACACTCACTAAGAACCCAAACTCGCTGATGACGCAAGACTCATACTTCCCCGATGTGCGCAACTTGCACAAGGTCACTCATTTCAAAGAAGCTGTCACTCCATCAGTCCTGCTGCATTCATTCTCAACCGAACCAAAATTCGAGCATCAAGAGCGTCCCGTTAGAATCGGCAGGGAATCATCTTCCAGTCCAAACCTGTTGGTCATGCTCACCATATGGTATATTTCCAGCGCCTTTTCCAACAATTCTACAAAGAGCATTTTGAGGCTCTTTCCGAACCCTTGTGCATTGGCGGAGGTTCAATTCTCGTTGAGTGCAATTTGTTGCTTTTCAACTGTCATTTTTTTACAACAATTTCCCCAAATAATTCAAAACTTTCCCAGCGGGACCTTTCATCATGAATTGGGCAGTCCCAAATTCTCGCTGAGAAAGCACTTTCTCATGCCAACGAAAACGATTGCTCGCTCATCGCTTCCCATGGGCGCCTTTCAGTTCGTCGGACACATTACATCGCATAAGGCAACTTCTCTAATACCCGTCTTTCTCGTGCATACAATTAAGGCGTTATCGCCCTTAACAACTGTATTTATATATAGACTTCTCTTCCAAGTCAAGTACCCTAAAAGGGTTTATTTTTCGCTTATTCCGCTTGTTTCTGGAGTCATGCTGAGCTGCATGAAGGATGGATCACTTGAGTCTGCCAATTTTAACAAAGGTTGTCTATTCGGATTGGCCTCTATGATCATATTTGTTTCGCAAAACATATTTGCCAAAAAAATACTCACCAACGAGATCCCGAAAAAGTCACAGCAAGTTCTTCCCACAATCAACTCCGTTGAGGCTAATGCGAAAATTGACAAAATCACTCTTCTCTTCCATTGCTCGGTAGTAGGTTTTATTTTAACCTTGCCGCTTTTCTTCTCTTCCAACGGCATATCAAGCATTCTCAGCATCAACATGCCGTTACTCGGATTGATGGTGGCAAATGGCACCTTCCACTTTGTGCAGAGCATAGTGGCGTTCCAGATTCTGGGCTGCATAAACCCCATCAATTACTCCATCGCCAATATATCAAAAAGGATTGTTGTCATTGGGTCGTCCATAATATTGGAAAGGTCAAAGCTGACCCTTCATCAAGGAATGGGCCTCGTTTTGACAATAGCTGGACTGTACCTCTACAACCGTTGGGGCTGCTCTAAGTGTGTACTTTAATGATTCAAGTCGTCCATACCCACCGAAAAGCGGTATGTGATACTTGTATAAGTTGACGAGGATATTATGCTTGCTAGATTACAAGAAATTGATTCTGAAACAGGAAGAAAGACATTTGCTGGACATTGTAAGTCATAGATATACAATTTGTATCATTGGTGGTAAACCTTATATTACTCACGCTCCTCTTTATTGGACCGGATCTTGCAGCGGTACAGAACCTACGGATCCTGGTCATGCGAGAAGAAAAACTTAGAGAACACACTGGTCAAAGGCAATTTTTCTTGCCTCTTGCTCAGCTATACCTGTCGGTTCTGAGATGGTAACCTGGGTAAAAGATTGACAACAAGAAGGCTACTTTCGCAAATAAATAAATTCACCCTCAGGCTCCTTCGATGAGTAAAATTGCTTTTCAATAGTGGAACGGAATCATGGAGCCTCTAACATTATTCATCACCCTGATCAGCTGCTATGTTAGTAGCAAAAATAACTCCGCGACGGGGAATCGAACCCCGGTCTACCGCGCGACAAGCGGTAATTCTAGCCACTAAACTATCACGGAATTGAGTGAAGTCGACCGGTTTGTACATCCTCATGTGATAGCATTAAGTCCCAATAGTAAGGAGGGGTTACACATTTACGGTTAGTGCATCTTGGACGTGAAAACAAGACAAACTTCTTTTGTAATGAGTTTCATCTGAGGAATAATTCAGCCACATTTAATAGAGAAGCCTCAACATGAAGCTTTCAAAGATTAAACGAGCTGTCTTTAGCAAAAAATTTCAGTTGTTTTAAATAATATTATAACCCCCTATTGACTGTTTAATGATACCAAAATTTTGGAGAGAAGTATGTCTTTGTCCTAAATGGCAGCCGAACTTGAAATTGATTGGGCAGAGCAAATGAGTTATGGTACCTTTCAAAAAACAGCTTGGTCAACCGTTTTTATGTTAGATATATAATGAAGGATATCCTCCCTTTTTAGTCTACCGAGTCCACTGCTGCCAATTCTGCTTAAGTCCAAGGAAAATGAAGCAAGTCATATGGTTACTTTCATAATGATTACCTATCATATGTAAGGAATGATTTTTGATCACGCCCGATAAAGTTAGGTGAGTCATTCAGCTGCAGGAACTTTATCTCTCGTGAATCACCGGAAGGAGGTTCGGCTTACCCATTTGTGACCTCGGGTTAAGCTTACCAGCAGAGGAGGCTATAGCTCGCTACTTTTGATTTTCTCCTTTTGAGGCGGTTTATAGTAGCGCTTCAACTACTGTACCGTATTTGCAGATTCTACTGAATTAATAGTGGAGCAGAGCTCTTGGTATCAAATAAAGCCTAGATCATTTAAACCCGAGACTAACAATTGTGCAGATGACTCACCAATTTAACTCGAATTGGGCAATTAGATGCCAACATTTCCGTCAGTAATCATGACTGAATTTAAGGACTGAATTTATACTAAAAATAAATCTGTCGACTACATGACTTACCGGTTAACTGACAAGTTGCTTCATTGATCATTGATCATTAGGTTTGCCATAAGAAATACATCAAAACATTCCAGAATTGAGGTATGAAATTATGTCATGAGACGCAGTTTGACAGAAAGCATGTCCTGCGTGCGTGAAAACCCGATGATATTTTAATACATGGAGGTTCACCTTAATTTCAGAAAGCGGGTCGCGTTCCATGCTCTAACCGGTGAGACAATTCGCACATCATTGGGTTAAATCACACTCAGGGGTCACCAAACTCGTTGCTTTCACACAAGGGCGTATGGCGTAGTTGGTAGCGCGCTCCCTTAGCATGGGAGAGGTCTCCGGTTCGAATCCGGATTCGTCCATTTACTTTTTGCTCATCTATTCTTAAGACGATCTGCCTATTTTAGCTTTGTGTTGATGGATGAGACATCGCAGTGGGAGGGCTGCTAAATTGATACCCAAGAGGATACCACTACATTCCTTCACTCAGTAGAGAATATAACATAATTATTAGCTCCTAGCTTAAGCTTCGTCGCGATTAGTTTCGCATTAATGTCCCTTTGCAGCTGGTTTCTCGCCTGTAATTTTGGCCACAGCTTCTCTTGCAATGTCTCCAAGACCCACCATGCAAACAGTTTGCCACATACCCAAACCAACTCTTGGGGTGACACCTCTATAAAGTCCCTTCAGCCCATTGTTCTTGTAAATATAAGAAAACGCGGATCCGACGGTGAGATTTTTTGGTCTATTAGGGTCAGCGGTCTTTGACTGCATTTCCACTCTAATAACTTCTATCGGTTGATTCCATGCAGAAAGACCTCCACCCACAGCTGAAGCTGCAATCTTTTCCACAGCAGAAAGCCTATCGTTTTCGCCCTTTCCGGTCAGGTTCTTGATGCTCTCTTCAGCCAGTCTGGAGAGCCCAAAACGAGACCCCCAATTGGTACACTGTCTAATAGCCACCGCATTGACACCCTTGTTGATACCTCTGATTCCCTCCCTTCTGTAGATGTCTTTGAAGACGGCAAAAGAGGATTGCTGAGCCACTCCGGCAACTGCAGCCTGCTTGGAACGGGTGATCTCTACGGTTTTCATACAGGTACAGAATCCCATGGTCATATAGGCCTGAGCAAGACCTCCGGTAACACCACCACCCAGACCGGCGACAAAACTGTTTGCACCAAGCTTCTTGAATGCAAAATCTGCTTCAGCCGCAACAAATAGCAGCACAGCACCTTTGGTGGAAGCTTCGATCCAGGCCCAGGGAATAAGGCCCTGATAGAAACCGGTGACCCCACCACGTGACCACACATGCTTGAAAGCCTGACCGATGGAGAAGCCACGATTGGCGGCCATTGTGGTTTTCACCACTTCTAAAGGTTGGCCCAAAGTCGTGACCCTAAGGCGTTAGGAGGTTCACAGGTACACACACTTACTCAAACATGTTGAGGCCAGCACCAAGCAGAATATTGGAGAAGTTTATCGGCTTTCTCTTGAGCTCTTGTTCACTCATTTTTCACCAGAGAGAGTGTTTCGACGGTTGGTGGTGTGATGATGGCCTGATTGATAATCGCACGACTTTCTGTCCCTGCACGAATTTTTATTTCTTTTTCTGCCCACGCACAGATCTCGTTTCTTTTCCCGCAGGGTGCACTGGGGAAGATTTGACGGAGGAGGAATTGAGCAATGGGACAAGTGATGTTGTAACCAATGAGCTTATCGAGGTTGATTTTTTGGAAGAGTGAATACGTTTTCCTGGCAACCCGAAACGTTTATCTCATGATATTTCATCCCTGCTTGCAGGTATCATGCACAGTCATGCACACCCATGCACGTTGCGGACCAACAAAATTTTCGCGTACAAATCATTTTTAAGCGATTGTCCCGCTTCAACCCCACACCAATGTCACAGATTACAACCAACGGGTCACACACAAAGCTATCCACCAGAAAGACGGGGAATGTTGCCTCGCTTGAGCGGGAAGCTCTTCAGACCGTGCACGGCGAGGAGTTCGAAGCTCCCGACTATTCCATCAAAGATATCTTGGGGGCTATACCAGCTCACTGCTACGACAGAAGGCTTATAACTTCTTTTTACTACGTTTTCCGGGACATTGCGTCGATGATAGTTACTGGGGCCCTAGCAAACTACTTGATTCCGCAAGTGGACTCTCTTATTCTGCGTGGCATGCTCTGGACCATATACACCGTTGTGTTGTCTCTAGAGTACACGGGTCAGTGGGTCATGGCGCACGAATGCGGCCACCAAGCTTTCTCAAAGTACGGGTGGGTCAATGACACCGTTGGGTGGGTTTTGCACTCGTATCTCATGGTGCCATACTTTTCTTGGAAGTACTCGCATGGTAAGCACCACAAGGCCACGGGTCACCTGACCCGTGACATGGTTTTTGTGCCACTTACAAAGGAGGAATTCTTGGAGTCAAGAGGTGCTTCGAAATTCGAAGAGCTAGTTGAAGAAGCTCCTCTTTACACTTTGTATACTTTACTTGCTCAGCAGTTTGGTGGATGGTGGATGTACTTGGCCACTAATGTTACTGGCCAAAAGTACGAAAACAGATCCAAGCTATCGACCAACCACTTTGTCCCCACTTCTCCTCTTTTCGAAAAGAAAGATTACTGGTACATTGTCTTGTCCGATATCGGTGTACTTGCGCAAGCTGCAGTTGTCTACATGTGGTACTCCAAATTTGGCGCATGGAACGTTTTCATCAACTGGTTTGTGCCATATGTGTTTACCAACCACTGGCTGGTTTTCATCACGTATCTGCAGCACACCGACGGAGATTTGCCTCATTACGATGCTGACCAATGGAACTTTGCTAGAGGAGCGGCTGCCACCATTGATAGGGAGTTTGGATTTGTAGGCCAGCACATGTTGCATGATATCATTGAGACTCACGTCTTGCATCACTATTGTTCTAGAATCCCATTTTATAACGCTAGAGAAGCCACAGAGGCTATCAAAAAAGTGATGGGCAAGCACTACAAGCATACCAACGAGAACATGTGGATCTCTCTTTGGAAGTCTGCGAGGGAGTGCCAGTTTGTCGACGGAGACAACGGAGTCAAGATGTTTAGAAACGCCAACAACATTGGTGTCAAACCCACGGATTAGTGTGTAGTTGATGAGTAATCGATCTTAGAGCTGAGCAGATACATCCTCGTGCGAACACATTGTTCCCTGTGACAAGTGTAGCTAGTCTAATCTAGAATAAGCTTCTCGTTCTATCTTTCACCTCTTTTTCTACGAGCTTCAAAGCAATGGGAAACACCTTTTTTTTTCTGTTCTGATCTTTTGAATCACCTGGTTGTTACATCATGACCAGAAGGTCTAAGCCGTGGGGTAGGAGAAATCGTTTTTGTCAGGCAATAATGACCTATGAAAATAGCGAGGGCACACTTATGCGATGAGGCAGCATTTTTCAAGTCAGTGTGGTGATTCACTCGAATATATACTGTGAGTTTGGATGAATTGTGAAAAGCTGTGACTGCCATCTGGTAGTCATTGCATCTTTCAAGGAGAGCAGTAGCTGGTTGAGAGGAAGCGAGAGCTAATGAGCGAGATGGTGAAAAAAGCCATATCGACAAGATAATTCCCATTTCAGCATTGCCTGTGCCTTGCCCATCGCCTAGTGAGTTATCTCAACATCTTCACTCTGTGGATGTATCTACCTGCATTTTCCTCGCTTTGCTCAGAAATTGTTTTGAGTGGGTTTGATTTGTTGGATCTACTCACATGAGGCCCGCCGCATCTGGGACAAAAAAAGGATGCGACTCAAGATCAGAGGCACGAATATAGATTCGTCATATCAATTATGTCTGCATCACTTTACGGATGTGGCCTGCTTTAACGTCAGTGCAAAGTGTTATGAAACCTCAGCAAACCGCACCTGCTTTTATGGAATTAGTAGTAGGTGGTTGTAGGTGATGGTGTGAAGGGCTTATCAGCAGTTAATTGGGTTGAGAGCTGAGCTGTCCGCAATGACACCCAAATACACAGTAGCCGTGGGGTCTCACATGTTACATCGACACTGCGGAAGTGATTTCGACTCAAAACACCTAGCGTCCCTTTTGACCTTTAGCGAAAGAAAAGCAATGAACTCATTTGTGCTTTTCCTTATTGTCAGCTTACGCTTCTCTAGTTGTCTTGACGTGCTTCAAGTAGATTCGAATATAATCGTTCTGAAGGCAAGATGTGTTCCTGTCCAGGGCGTTCAACCTCAGTCCGTGCTCCTGAGACAATTGGGGCTCTGAGATGAGATTTATGGACTGTACCATGTTTATCAAGCACCGCACCTTGAGAAACTTGTTCTCGGGATCGCTTACAGATTCAGTCTGGAACCATAGCAAGCCTGATTTACTAAGCTCGGTTTCCTTGTCCCCATAACCGGTGACAGTAGTCGGTGAGTACAAAATATTCGTCATGTATTTTTCCATACTATTGCTGACCACAGATATGGACGCACCGGTATCTAAGATGATGTCAATCACGTTGTTCCTTATTGCTGGAGAACGTGTTGGAAGAGTCAGTCTTTTGTGCTGGGGCCGAGTAGGTTCTTCTGTTGTCGGTGAATCGTTTCCCGTTGAAGCAATTGTTCTTTTGGTTTTTCTTGTGATTCACGTTCCCTACAAACTGCTCTTTTTGCTGTGTGGATTGATTGCTATCTGTGCATGCCGTCTTCAGGTCGTTGAAGAACTCAGTGGTTGAGTTGTATGGTTTGCTGGTGCAAGCAATAACATGATGAAGATGCCTGGGGATAGCACCCTTCATCAAGATGATAAGAGCCTCCGGGGTTGTTGGAGTGCCTAAGGCTTTCGACAGACGGGTAATTGTCTGAATCTGGAGTTGCAAGTTTTTAACGGCTGAATGAGATGGTCCTTTAAGGGAGAGACCTTTCAAGACTTTGCTGAGATTGAAAGCAATCATTTCCTTGTTCTCAAAAGCTTCCTTCATAGTGTTCCAGATGTCCAGCGGGGACGAGTTGTCGATGACACCAGCTCAGAACTTTTCGTCGACGGTTTGCAACAACATGTTAGCAACCAAAATTCTGTCACCTTCGACATTTGCCTCTGTATAACCGTCAGGGGGCATGTCGCCGTCGGCGTACCTCAAGGTATACGCAAGATCAGCTCTCTGAGGTACGTCTCCATGGTCCTCTTGTATGTAAATCATTTGTTTGGTTTGTCCATCTTGTTGACCAATTTGGTAACATCCTTGGCGATTTTGACTTTATTTGCAAAGTGCGCCGCAATTTCCATTGTGGATAGAGCACCTGGTCCCCTTACGCTAGCGGCGTTACCATCTTGACGTGGGAAATTTAATTCGCCAACGTCGCCTTGGATCGTATTGGGTCTGGTGATATCATTGTTGGTAGTCATACTTAGATTTATAGCAGATATGTTGATTGTTTGTCAATGAGTTTATCATTCTCTCTTTTCTTTCTGTATTGTGTGTGTCCCAATAAGTGGGCACAACTCCAATTGTATACTACCAAGTTGCCGAGCTGCCAAATTTTTCCTCCGTTATGCAATCCCATGCATGAGACGTTATTTGAAACCAATAATATTGGTCCAAATCCTATTTCATGGGCGCCGAGTCATTAATTCTGACTTGGTCCTAAATTACTGCATATGCAGCGTGCCTGCCAGAGTTCCCTGTGCCAGAACTTCGGCGTCAATCTTTTGTAGTCGACCTGGATTAATACGGAGGAGATTCGGGTTCATGAGTTGTATGAACCCAGGCCTCAGTCGCCTGTGGAGCGGTCGGGTTTGCGACTCAGTACTCCTCATACATTGCAGTGCATATGCATGGTCTACTGCATGATGCAGTGGAGCATCATGTATTGGTCTTATGCCGAAGGGAGAGTATGCTCATTATCATCACTTCAAGGAAGCTGACTATTTCCGCCATTCTTACTTCCGTGGAAGGTGGTGTTGTACCATTACTCCTTCCATCCGATTTATAGTATAATGCTGTTTTGACGTTAGCACTGTTGTAGATACTTACTCCTATGCTGACAAGTTGGAAGGAGGATTACTATGACAATCTGACAGAATGACATTTTTGGTTCTGACATGACTTTTTCAAAGAAATCGCCTCGTTCCCACGAATGCAATTTCATATCAATAAAATGCAAAGATTAACCAAGCAAACTGAGGAAACATCTCAGAACATCAAACTGCCATGTTAATGTGGAGAAGTTTTCTCTGCAAGACCCGATCACTTAACGAGACAAATTTCAAAGCAAACAATTCATCCAGATAGTCTCTACTGCTTAGAAAATACATTGCAGATAAATGGTGTAAGGACTTGCCTATTGAAATGCACTCAAATTGCTATGCTATCTGTCCCTATGGTTAGAAGAACAAGTCCTCGGGGCCTGAATTTTATAAGAAACGCTTCATCGCAACACGAATCGCTGCTAAGGTCGTGGCCCCAATCGTCGTCGCCCACTCCATACGAGATTTTATCGATTGCGCAACCGTGTAATCCGTCCGTGTTGAAGAGCCATTTCTACAACCTTGCCAAAATATATCATCCAGACTCGTCTGCATTTGGAGAGGATCAATTGAGTGTGAAAGTGAAAAGTGAGCGATTTAAGCAGGTTTTAG